>SNQJ01S0050914.1:42295-66663 GCA_010110895.2 Picea sitchensis
TTTTGGAATTGAGCATATATAGTGCGCAGCTATCTTTGAAACAAAAGACTTCCCTGGGTTGATAATTTATGTTTCACTTGGTTGTTTAAAATTAATTAAGCAATTATAGTGACCAACAACCCCCGAGCTGGGACTAAGCTCCACCCAAGGCAAGGGAATCTTAGACTAGGTTGAGGTTACAGGAAAACTACATAGAGCAACTGGAAGGATTCTCTCCATGAGCCTTCTTATGCCCACTACTCACAGACTTGCATTCCCCACATGCATATTCCACCCGGGAGTATACACCTTCACAAGCACAGTCCATCGGTGTTTCACCTCCCTCTCTAGGCCTCGGCAACAAGTCGGATCAGGAAGTTTTAGAGATCTGTAGCTGGTGTTGGACTCTCTCTGGGAGAAAACCACTTCCCAGCAGACTCTCTCACCTAAAGAGAGTTGCTCATAGGCTTGACAAACTGTCTCTTCTACCATGGGCCTGACAACCCAATTCTTCCACCAATTTCCAATTCAATTCCCACAAGTTCAGGATGATAGCAGCAGAAACAACTTGGGTTAACTCACAGGTGACAACAACAATGGAAAACGGGGTGTGGAAACAGGAAATGGCAACAGGCCACTAAAACATAGCGTGGTTCAGGTAACACTCGTTTGCAGGATGCATGCCAAGCAATTCACGTAGAGGTCAAACACGTACTCAACAATTCAGGTAGAGAATGTATCGGCTTCTCAAGAAAACATCACAGGCTTCGGGTTTCAGAGATGTGTGAGGCTTACAGAACTCAGACACAGAGATCCCTCGGTTCAGATAGTGGACGGCCGAATGGAGAACGAACCCCCATCCTAGCGCAATTATTGGGTTAAATTACATGTGCCTGGGCCGACACATGTCACCTATGAGGCTGCATGTGCTCCATCATCATGCATTCCCTTTTGCACACGTTCCCCCTTCCAGGAACTTAGGATAAAAACATACCTTTCACATAGCTTTTGGAATAATAATAAATTATTATTCCCAAGGAATTAAGCCCCTAGGCTTAGCCTCTAGGCTCAACACTTATCCTCTCTTTCCAACCTTTTAGCCCCTTTTTCCCTTACCCACCTTCTGGAATCTTAGTCCCCCATCACTCTTTCTTCATGGTTGTTCTGCACGCAATGATGTTTAATATTTATTAATGTTCTACATATTACATATACAAAAGCAGGCCCCTAGCCTTTAAAACTTAGGCTCTCCAGCCTAATAAACACATAAGCCTATCAACTTATCAATACTCGGCTCACCAACCTACAATACATGATTTACAATTCATAAACATGATTACAATTCATAATATAACTGGGGCACTACCGGGGGATATTACAAGACTCTAATTGGATATCAACTAGGGGAATTCCATGGGCATCAATGATTGTAATTTTGTTCCTTTCTCAGAAATAAAATTACTAGATTTTTTCCTTGAGAATACAGACACACACACACACACAACCAAACTCAAAATTATCAAACGTCTCTCTAGCTTGAGTAATTTCTGAGTAGAAAACAATAATTTCTAAGTAGTGGGAAACAAATTTGAAAACAACAAAGTACTTAATTGTACAAGGGATTGGTCAACAACACATTTATCCTTGACTCGTCTTCTACTCCTCCCCTAAATAAACTATGCAACTAATCTTGATCATGCGACAAAACAAAAACAAACAGACAACTCAACTACTAAACATAGACATGAATAAATTAATAAATAGAAATTCTGCAATAGATTCACAATACATTTCATTGCAAATCTACTATCTTGTATTCATCTTCATTGTCTCGGGATCTTCCCTTGGACCAGAGAGTTGTAGTTATAGATAGTATGGTCTATGAAGAAAGTGCAAGACTACATGAACTTGCATTTGTCTGTCTAAGCATAATACATTAGCTTCAATGCCAAATATCAGAGTTGCAATCATAAACAACTTCAACATAGGTAGGGAATAAAAAAATATGTTTCTTGTAAGCCAAACTTCTAGCCTACCTACCAGAATTCAACAAGTCTTATCCCACAACTAACATAACATAACACAACAATAAAAGAGGATAATGACAAGGACACATATTTATTTAGTATTTTGCATTGATTTCAGTGTTTGGATAAATTTCATTATTTTATTTTTATTCTATTTTTATATTATTATTGAAGTATTATGGTCTCATTCAATAATGTTTGGGAACTAATTTGACCATGAAATATGGACCTCTATCACTGACTATTCATAGAATGGTTCTAACCCAAATAACATGCATGCTTAAACTCTTGTGTGTTTAACTTAAAAAAAAAAACAATGGATGTTGTGAATGTTATAATTATCACCCACAACATATTAACTATAAAGTGGTCCATGTTTTAGTGAGATTTAACTATCACTTGTCTTCATTGCTCACATTTTCTTTTGAAATTGAAATATTTTTAAAGATTATTTGATCACCCTTTAGCTTGCTATCCAAATTATTCACCAACCAGAGAAACCGAAGCCTTGCATGATCCATTTCTATAACCTTTAAAATTAATCATACATACATCCCATCCATGACATTGATTAAGAAATACCACTATGTCCTTTTTTCCAATAGAAAATTTGCCCAATTATATTAGTAAATATAATTTGTTTACATCATCAGATCCGTGACTAGGATCGATCCAGGAGACGGACAGTCCCAAAATAGAGAAACAAGGGAACCTCAATCCTTTCTACAAAAATATCACATGTGCCGAAACCAAAAAAGGATCTGGAAGAGATCAACAAAAAGACAAAAACTGATACAAACTAGGAGGGAGAAAACTTCCTAAGAGATACATTTTAAAGGCTAGTAGATAAGTACCAAGCTATCTAAAATCAAAACTCCAGCCCGAAAGGCACACAGGACTTAGTATAGACTAAGAAATTGCTTACGGCCTTCTACCCCATTAGTCCACTGGTAAAAAGTGATCCGGCCTTCTGGTTCCTTTAATGACATCTTTGAGACATGACCAACTTCAACATTATATTCCCTGTAGACATGCTCGAAGCTTATGTCAAGAAAGGATTTGATTAAATCCTTTATTTTAGAGTTTCATCCCTCAATAGTACTTGACTAAAGCCTACCTCTATTGGAAAGCCAATCAATTACTACTTTTGAATCACCTGGGACTTGGAGTCTGTTGAAAGACAGATGTAATGCCAACTTGAGTGTTTCCCATACTCCCATTAATTTAGCTCTAGTATTTGTGCCTCTCCCACAATTAAAAAACCATTTATAAACTATTAAATCTGGTGTTTTAAAGACTCCACCAGCCCCACATTTTTGGCCATCCAGTTGTGCAGCTCCATCAAACCAAGCTGTGGTAATAACCCTTTTTGAATAAATCATAAAAGAGTGCAAAGGGGAAGAATTTTGTTATTTTAATCCACTATTATGATGGCCTAAAGTTTTATAAATCACTGTGTGGATTGATGGTTTTTTCTCCTCGAAGATTGTTGTGTTCCTTTCTAACCAAATAAACCAACATGTGTGTGCAACAATCACTATTGAGGCAGACTTTTGTTTCACCCATTTATTAAAACACTCATTCAAAGTATTCCCTTTCTAACAGTTTTTAAATGTCTGAATCGTGGCCAATATTTCCCACACTGAAATAGCAAAGGAGCAGTGAATGAAGAGTTGACTAGTGTTTTCAATCTCTTGAAGACATAGATGACACCGAGACGGTCCTTCCCATCCTCTAAATTTTATATTTTCCCAAGTTAAGATCTTATTCTCTGCTGCCAACTAGATGAAGCATTTTATTTTGAGTTACAAGTCCCATTTCCATAAATCTTGTCTCCACCCTATAACCTTTTTTAATCCCTATGTAGAAAGAAATGCCTGATAAGTATTCTTAACAGTGATGATTCCTGAGTTATCACCTCCGGTCCACAGAAGTTCATCTTATATGTCCTGGAGAAAGGCATCTGAGTCGATAAGGGCCCTCCAAAACTGATTCCATTCATTTTCTAAAGCACCCGAAAGGCCTAAATCGGTACTAGAGAACCACAAGGAGGAAGAGTGATGGTCTGTGAGCCTCCTCACCTGCAAGAGAGAAGTGATATTTCATTTTTTTAATTCAGATAAAAGAGCTAAAGAGATGAAAGATTTATCACCCATTCCTAGGATCATGTCTCTACCAAAAACAATGAGATGACCCGAACTCGACAACCAGCTTAACCAATGTGTGATCAAATGGATTTATTTCAGTAGACCTCTCCAAAATATGGAAGTCATATTTAGGTGGAAGGTAGGATATCTAAAATGGTTTTTAACCGTAGTATGGGGAAGGTATTTATCAATAACTACTTTATGCCAAATACCATCACACATCAAAACACTCTAGAGAGAATTTGCAGCCAAGGCCTTGTTGAAATCAAAGATATTTCACAAACCCCACCCTCCATATTTCTTTGTAAGTGTTAGAAGTTCCCACTTTCATAGATGATAGTGTTTAGTTTCAGTTTTTCCTTTCCAAAGAAAATTGAACATAATCTTTCTCATATTGTTTAACACAGTATAAGGGATGGTCTCAAGAGACATCCAATACATCGGTTGACTTTCTAACACAGACTTCAATAAGGTAAGGCTCCCTCCCAAAGATAGCCACCTGTAGCACCAATTTCCAATCTTCTTTTCGACTCTCTGCAACATCCAGTTCCAATCCTCGACACGATGCACCCCAGTTTTCAAGTGATAACCAAGATATTTGAAACCAACAGAGATATCAGAGAAAGTAAAAGGCATAAACAATCTGTAAGGATCTAGATCCAAAGCCGACAGTCCTTCACGGAGAACCAAATATTTTGGTTCATTAACCTTAAGACCAAAATCTCAAAAAAACAGTTTAATGATCTTGTTGATCTCCCACCATTCACTTAAAGTAGCATTTGACATAATAATGACATCATCTACAAACAAAATATGAATAATTTTAATAGTTCTAGACACTTTTATACCAGTCAGCAGACCGTCGATCTGAACCTCTTTTAGTAGAAGGTTGAGACCTTCCATGACCAATATAAATAACAAAGGCGATAACGAGAAACCTTGGTGGAGTCCTCTGCCACTTTTGAATAAATCAATGGCTTCCCCATTTAATAAAACAACAAAGGAAGAGGAAACAACACAACTCATAATCCAATTAGTCATATCAATACCCAGACCAATTTGAATTAAAATCATCCTTAATAGATCCCAATTGATATAGTCGTACGACTTCTGTAGATCCAATTTCAGTACCATACATTTAAATTTTTTCCTTTTTATACTATGGAGGCATTCATGTACCATACCAATAGCATCCTAGATTCAGCGGCCTTTCATAAATCCCAATTGCTCTTCTGAAATTGATCTGGATAGTAATGGCTTCAACCTATTTGTTATGATCTTTGTGATTACTTTGTAACAAAGGTTGCATAAAGAAATAAGCTTGTAATCGCCAACAGTTTGAGGCTTATTTACTTTTGGGATTAAAGCTAGAAAGGTTGAATTTAGACCACCGAATATTATACCTTTAGTTCTCGCTTCTTCCACCATTTCTAAAAGGTCTCCCCCTACCAAATCGAAGTAATGTATAAAAAACTTTACCGTCCATCCATCGAGCCCTAGGCTCTTGTCACGCTTGAAGATAGATAAAACCTCCTTAATTTCACCCAAAATAATCAAGTTGTACAAGGTCTTTGCTTCATTTTCGGTGACAAACCTAGAGAAAAGACTCACCACTTTAACTTGGTCAACAGTCGATGGAGGATCTTGTTCTTTGAAAAAAAAATTAAAATATTTTACTACTTCTGCTTTAAGGTCTTCCTGACCACTATGAACAAAGCCCAATCCGTCTCTTATTTCCCATACAAATTTACGAGTTCTCCTTAAATTGGCAAAGTTATGGAATAATTTGGTGTTTTGATCACCACTTTTGATCCATATGGCCCTACTCCGTTGACGCCAGAGTTCTTCCTTTTCCTTTAAAAACTTGTTTCTACTCTATTCAAGATTTTTTAGAAATAAATCCTCCTGAATGGTTCTCGAACCTCCCAAAGAGTGTTGGAGAGTGTTTGTAATATCTTCTTCTAGCTTCACTAGAAATGAGTTTTCTCTTAAAGTGCATAACTTTGCCCAATGCTTTGTTTTGGATTTCAGTTCTTTAAGTTTCCAGACAATCCTTTTTTGTTTTCCACGCTCGACAATGAATTTTGGATCTGTCCAGATCTTATGAACCAAATCAGAGAAATCCTTATCTAACAACCATTGTGAGTTAAAGGGTATGCCTTAAACAGAGGAGAAATTTCCAACTGTAATAACACCAGAGCATGGTCTGATACAAATGGATATTCCACCCATGACCTATAAAGACCAACGCTCGACAACGGATCTTTTGACACAAGGAACTTGTCTATCCTTTTCCCAATAACATCTGAACCAGATCGCCCATTCCTCCACGTTGGTACCACCTTCCCTAACTCGATATCAATAAGTTTTTTGGTTTGAAAAAGGGCTTTAAAAAAACCATCCGAGGACCCCACTGTAGCCGATCCACACTAGGTTTCACCCGACGATAAAGTTAAGTTCAGATCCCCTGCAATAATTAGGTTTTTGATAGATAACAATCAGGAATCAACAACTAGGGTCCACAACCTTCTTTTCTCCAAACAAGGACTATAGCTATTAAGCAAAGCAATCTCCCTTTTGCTAGTTATACAATATCCTGTCAATAAAAGTCCACCAACAGTGAGAAACAGAACCAAATTGTAAATGCCCGAATCCCAGGAAGCCAAAAGTCCACCAGAAGTACCAAAAGAATTCACTGCACAACAAACCCAGTTCAGGCATAAAGCATGCATGAAAGATATTGATTTTTGAGCTAACACCAAAGTTTCCTGAAGAAATACAATATCAAGCCGAGTTTTGTCCAAAACACGTTGAAAGGAGGTCGATTTTAGGGTGCCTCTGGTCCCTCTAAGGTTTAGAGAAAGAAAAACCATTATTTTGCATGAGCTAGTGCCTTCATTGCTCTAAGTTCCCCACTGTCAATGGAAGGACGAGAATCAGGATCCAAGGAAGTTGAAATGGATTTTTTTTCTGGCCAATCCTCTCTTTTACTAGTGAGTAATCGATACCCAAGCACCTAGACCAAGCAAAATCTTTCCCAACCCCTTTTGCAAGTGAACGGGATTTACTAGTCTCCCCGAATGAATTACTAGGATCGATAATAGAATTACCAAGATAGACGGGTAGTTGAACCAAGGAGTTAGGGTCACAAATAAAGGGTAGTAAGGAGTCCAAAACCGCATGTAGTGTAGGCTCATATTCTTCAGGTTCATGGTAACCCAAGAGGGTTGGGGAGCCAAGAAGCGGCAGGCTAGTTGGTAAGGGACTGTCCAAAGGATTAGTAACTGACAAAATAGTGGGAGGACCAGACTAGTGTAAAACATCAAAAGGATTTACCAGACAAGAAGGAAGAGTTTCGCCACCCGGAGTACTAACCGAAAAGACAACCTTGTCCTATTGACTCCCTGAATCGAAGTCACAACAATTTTTCCCCAACACAGAAGACATGTCTACACTAGTAGTTAGGTTTTTAAGCCAGTCTGATGCATCCAAAGAATCCTTTTCAAACAAGGACAATGTGGAATAAAGTTCAGGGTAGAGGATTTTCAACTTACCCATCACTGTACCTGCCGAATCTGGCAAATCGGAATCTTCCTATGGAAACTGGAAGGAGCTAAGACCACTATAATCAACACCTGGAGAAAAGTCCTGAGTATTTTGGAGGAATGCACAATCTTCAGATTCTTCATCCTCCACTACTAAACCATTGCAGTCACGTCTCAGGTGGCCAATGCTCCGGCAAAAACTGCATCTGAAGGGTAACCCTAAATAATCTAGATGCTGACAAATCTAATTTCCTCTCCACTCAATCTCCATGACTTCCGGAAGTCCAGTATGTATGTCCACTTCAACCAAGATTTTCCTGACTTTCCTAGACACTGCCGAGAGTGATGACTTGTCAATCGAAATAAAGGTGCCCAAGGAGTTCCCAATTGCTTGCAGGGATCCTTCATTCCAAAAATGCAATGGTAAACCGGGGAGAAGGACCCAAAGGTGTCTGTGTTGGAAGTATTTGGTAACCGGGTCGAAATCCACCCTCCAGCGTTTTAACATAAAGCTACTGCCACCAATAATCCACTTACTATCCAGTAAGAGAGAAGCATCATCGGGTGAGTTACACAGAATGTCAAACCATCATTTTGTTAATGACAGAAGCTCGAGAGTGTATCCTAAAATTGGATTCCAGACTTGCTCAACCCAAATGGTGAACGACATAGTACACAGGTTCTTATATGAGAGCCTCCCTACGAGACCGCACAATGCTAGTCTACAAGTCTCCTCAAGACCTACATCTGATCCAACACCATCCTCTTCACTACCTTGTCCGCCTTCCATAGTGGGCGACCACCCCCGGGAGGACCAAAGGGCTTCCCTGCACTTCTTCGGGAGTCTACAAATCCCACTCCACTCGACTTCTCTATCAAACCAGTAACAGGGTTGTGCACTTCCACTACCAAGGGATTATCAGTTAAGCCTGGAAGGTAATCTGTATGTGGAGGAGCTCCGTTAGAGTTAAGGCTAATAAGGCAAGTGTCAGGGGAAGTCAAAGCATTAGGAAGGTGATTAAGTGGGTTTGTACTAGTTCCCAGAGAGTCCATTGAGGCGAAAAGACCCTCCACCTGCCAGACTCCTTCATCCTCCACTCCCATGAGAGCTCGAACGTCAGCATCAATAACCACCATCCTAGGCGGGGCCATGGTAATGCCACCTGGGCTCCACTAAAACGGTAAAAGATTAGACACTGTTGTAGACCAGTTACCAAGAAGCCACCTAGGATCCACTAAAGTCGTTTATTAACTCCAGCAACCGACAGAAACTAGTTTCCAAGAAAGGCAATAAATGGAGAATAGTAAATGTGATGGTTAGTAACTCAAAAACATTACACTTGCACTCCACTAAAAATGGAAAAAAAGCTACAGGGTATTTCAAAAACCACTGAAGTAAGGAGCTAGAAAGAGGAGTAAGTAAAACAAAGGAACTGCTAAAAATTGAGCTAAATAGTCGGGTTACTAAACTAAGTGAAGGTTTGTAAAGCTACACCCACTGGTATCCCAGGAGCGTAGCAATGTGTGCATGGGTTCGACTATGGTTCCATACTGGAGTTCCCACATTTCCATGATTTCAAAATCACCTCCCTACTACATTCGTCTATTTAGCTGGACCTATTCCACTACTATGTCCTAATATAACTAAAACAATAAAATTCATTAAAAATTTCTTTCATGGAGAGCAATAACTTTTTAGTACCCTAGCTTTCAACTTGTAATTGAGCATGTCTTTCATGCATAAGTGGATAAGGTTTGCATCTCTTAAAGATTTCCCTTAACCCCTTGCATAGTTACAAGACTCTGGAAATTTCAAATAGAGTTATTTTGTTTTGGGGTGAGTGGTATAAATTGAAATGGATAAAAAATGAATAAAAAAGCATGAAACGTTGTTAAGCCCTATGTATGAATCAACAACATTGCACGGAATGAATCAGCAACATCACAGACATTTTTTTTTAAATAACTAATTTTACACTAAAAGCTAAATAAATTTAGAGAAATGTAAAGGAAAGCATAACCAATAAAATTATTTAGTTTTCTCTCTATTATTGACGAGATGTGGTCGTGAAAAATGCTTCGAAAGATTTTTTGAAATCAGTTTGAGAATTTCAATCCATCATAGATAAAAAAAAAAAAATGGGACCAAGTTCAACAATTTTCAGAAACATTAGACATTAGGGCAGTATTAATGTGAAAATAAACATTGAATATTGGAGGGATGAAAACTCATCATTATGAAACAACATTAAATAACCATGAATTACAAAGTCATAGTTAGAACCTTAATGTTTATTAAAAACCCTTATTACTCTTGGGAATATTGTTTCAAGTAATTTACCAAAACATTCTCCCGAATTCATGAGTTAAGTTACCACAAAATCATTAGAATAACATCATTGTTATAAATGACTACATATATGTTTACAACATGGTTGCATGAGAATAGATCTCGACATTTTCAAAATTCATTTTGGTATTTTTGTGTTTCTATGAGTTTGAGAATGGATATGAAACATCTTCATTTGACTAGAAACAACTCCAAGATCATGAGAGCGTTTAGAGAACGTTTGGTTCAAAAAATCAGGGGTTTGGGAGTGTTTTCTTGCGTAGTACATCATTGTGTTAACAATTTTAGTAAAGAAAGAATTAGACCATGGGATTATCACCTTCATTGGCCAAATCCTTGATTATCGAAATATATGGTTGAGTCGATGCCTCCAGCGCCATCGTTTGACCACCATAGTAGCATAATAGTGAGAGTCTCTTCCATGTAGCTTGAGCATGGTCCATCATGCCAACACTTGCTCAACACTGAAATTGGAAAAAAAAAACAGGATTGTAGTAACTTACATTGTTACATATTTATCATTCTTGTTGTTGTTAATAAAGGTGTTTGATCCAAATTCAATTCAATGTAACTAATCTTCGATCATTTAAAGATCCCATTAAAACATAATTGCTTGAGAAGGAAGGAAGCTTGATAATTTTTTATTTTCTTTGTACAAGATTGTGTAAGCAATATAAGCCTTGAGAAAAAATTGGCTAAGCATAAATCTTCGAAATCCCCAAATAGTTTGATAGAAAGGGTAGTGACTCCCACAAGAATTCAAAGGTTGTGAAAGACACAATGATAGATTTCAGATTTCAGTCTAGGAGTTGATACTCGCCTGAATTCCATTTGCCATGAAAGGAATCCAAGAATCACACCAGATCGTCCTCTCCTATTATAAATTAATTTAACTTTTATAAAAAAATGACTGGGAATAGATTTCACATGTTGAAAATATGAGTGCTTCCATATAATGTTGAAGTAATAAAATTAAGAATACATTTCAATGTGAAAGAACTATAAACCCTAACTCATACACAACCTGTAGAGACACCTCTAACACCATTGTTTGGCTCAAAAACCATAACAACTCATTGTCCTCAAGGAACCACAATAACTAAATTTATTTATAATATTATTTAATTAGATTTTTAAGTTTTTTAAAATTTAATAAAATGTATATATTATTTATTATACTAAAGTTTAAGTTGTAAAGTTTAATTTTTTTACTATCATTTTTTAATATTTAATATTAAACATTCTTTGAACCGGTCATTTCTTATAAATTTTGGTGAAACTTATAACGATTCTTAACTCTACCCCGTTGTCATTAACATCGGGTCGATTCACATTCTACACTTCTTAACTCTACCCCGTTGTCATTAACATCAGGTCGATTCACATTCTACACTATGTAACGTAAGGTAATAGTAACATGGAAACTTTCTGTCCCAATTCAATTTTTAAAATCATTTCTCTCACATAATATGCATTTTTTTATTCTATTTCATTGTCATTATTCTACGCTATGCAATGAAATCCATGTCCAACAACTTAATGTCAAAATTTCATTGACATTTTTAATAGACCCTAATGCTAGAAAAATTAAAATATGCTTGCATGCATACATTTGAAATAGAAAACATAATGGTGCAATTTTCCTTTGCATTCAACCATAGTGCATATCTTGTTGAACCTGTTTAGCATATATATAGAATTATATGCCAATCATTGAGGGTTTGGATATAGTGAAATAGGTGGTGTAAATATGTAGCAACGTTGTGGACATATACAAAAATGTTAATTGAGCATACATGAATAGGTAGTGTTGCTTACTATAACACAAGAAAAAAATATTGCATACTATGTAATGATATGAATCTCATTTTGTGGGAAAGTTATATGATTATTATGAGTAACCATACACCATTTTTCTATAAACATGTTTTTTATTAAATACTATTTAACGAAATGGGAAGGAAATTAATTTTTTTAATGTACACAAAGCATGTATAAAATTAGAGGAGGATAAAGCATGTATAAAATTAAAGGAAGGTTAATTTAAATGATAATTCTTTTCTTTATAGCTATATAAATAATGTAATTAATTTTTTGACAATTTACTTTTCACACAAAATATTGAGAATGGTAATTTAAACTAAATACAAAGCTACAATCCAATATGTGTTGTAAAAATATTTCATTGTCCTATCAATAATAATCACAAATACATAATACATACTAATTGATATTTTTTTACACAATTAAGGATAAAAAAAACTTGTCATTGTAATGATAATGACAAAACCGAAATCTTTTGCTATTACAACTTTCACAAACTAATTTGGAGAAGAAATTTGGTCATTTGATGTAGATGTATCATTCCTTGTTGCATCTGTCTTGCTAAGAAAATTGGATATGATTCATCTTAATATTCTAGAAGCATTTGCATTTTCTACCAAATCTTCTCTGAGGTTCTCCAGCACCAACACTACGTCTCTCATAGTTGGGCGTTCATTAGATAAATCTTTTGAACAAAGCAAGCCAACCTGCAACAAAGAAATTAGGCATTTGTATACACTATTTTCTACAAACTCATCTCCATCCACCTCATTGAAAAGGACA
The DNA here is from genome assembly GCA_010110895.2 of Picea sitchensis. Taxonomy (NCBI): domain Eukaryota; kingdom Viridiplantae; phylum Streptophyta; class Pinopsida; order Pinales; family Pinaceae; genus Picea; species Picea sitchensis. The sequence continues at coordinate 54,951 of SNQJ01S0050914.1, forward strand.
CTATCAATTACATCCTTCACTCTATTTGGAAATGCTAGGTTCACCCACTTGTGCAAGTTTAGGTCCCCAACAAACATGGGACTAGTTGGTCGTTTTCTGGTAAGCATTTCTAATAACAAAATGCCATAGCTGTAAACATCCCCTTTGGTGGAAATTGTCTCACCCAGTCCGTACTCTGCATTAAAAGAAACCTTCATCAAATTTTACTCAACTAGTCAATACAAAATTGTTAATGAGAAATGCCTAGAAAAAGTAATGTCTTAAAACAATATACCTGGGGCAATGTAGCCAACATATCCTTTCAAATTACTTGTTGAAGTAAGTGAATTAATAGAGCTTGCACTGATTAATCTTGCAATACCAAAATCAGAGACATGGCCTATCATGTCTTCATCCAAAAGCACATTGTTGGGTTTTATATCACAATGCACTACTTGCACAAATGAATCATGATGAAGATATTCCATGGCATGTGCCACATCTATGGAAATGTCTAATCGTGCTTTCAATCCCAATTCACATACATCCTCGCCACCATCGTCATCTTTATTAGGATACAAATGCTTCTCTAAGCTTCCATTAGACATAAATTTGAGCACTAAACCTTTGAATTGGAGGTTGGAACATGAAGTTATTATTCTCACCAAATTTCGATGTCGAACCTTTTGCAAGATACTACACTCTGCTTTAAAAAATTTCTCAACTTGATCATTTTGCCAATGGAGAACCTTCACAGCAATAAGTGTGCCATCACTCAAAACTCCTTTGTACACTGATCCAGAACCCCCCGATCCCAACAGGTTAGCCTCGGCAAATCCGTTAGTTGCAGTACGAAGTTCTTGATATGAGATCCGTTGGCGCTCTAACTTTTGGAAAATAGCTTGTGAAAAGTTAAAGCTTTGCACATGTATATTCCCTCTCCAAATAAATACCAAAAGTAGACAACATAGTATAAAAGAAATAGCTCCACTCACTGGCAATAGTATTATTTTCACAAATGAAAAATGCCTTTTTGTTGTTGGACATGTGGGTAACCCAAATTCTTGTGGTCCACAAAGGTTGGGATTTCCAATTAAGGACATGACAATTGCTTGATTTGCAAAGAAACCATGTTTTGGAATTTCCCCAGTGAGATTGTTGAAAGACAAATTCAAAAACTTGAGCATTTTCAAATTCTTGAGAATCATTGGTATTGTTCCTGATAAGGAGTTGGAAGAAAGATCTAGGTTCACAAGACTTTTTAAATTTCCAAGGGAGTCTGGGATATAGCCTTGGAAAGCATTTCCAGATAAATTCAATGATTGTAGTTCACTGCAACTTCCAAGTGTAGGTGGAATGACCCCCGTCAATTGATTCATGGAAATGTCTATAGCTTGAGCCATTGCAATTTTACCGATTCCCATGGGCAAGGAGCCTTCTAATAAATTCTCCGACAAATTCAAATAGAACTGTAAATTATAAAGTTCTACAATTTCTCGTGGTATGTTTCCAGAGAGCATATTGTGAGACAAGTCAAGCAATTCCAAATTTATACAGTTTCCTAAGTTGGCAAGTATGTTCCCTGATAACTGGTTGTGATGAAGGAGAAGTCTTCTTAGTTGTTTATGGGGTGCAAGGGAATTGGGAATATTTCCAGAGAGCATGTTTTCGCTAATGTCCAAGAGACCAAGGTGTTGTAATTGTTCAAAGTCATCAGGGATGTTTCCTTCTAATCTATTATTGTCTAATTCCAACCTTTCTAATGCTTTAAGGTTTCCTAAGAGTGGAATGCTTCCATTTAAAAGATTTCTACTTAATTTTAGAAATGTTAGACTGCTAAGATTGTTGATATGTGGAGGGATGTTTCCTTGTATTATGTTCATTGATAAAGATAAGATAGACAAATTGGCAGAAAGATTACCGATGGCAATGGGCAAGACACCAGTCAATAAATTGTTGTTCAAAGTTAAAATTTGTAGGCGAGAACAATTGGTAAGAGCAAGGATAAAGGGCATGGTTGTAGTGTTGCCACTGTCAAGTTGATTAGAGTGTAGGATTAGTCTTTCAAGGAGAGATAGCTTTCCCAACTCTACTGGCACACTCCCACTCAACTTGTTGTTGTTTAGAGAGAGTGATTCGAGTTTTGAGCAATTTCCAATAGATTTTGGTATGTTTCCAGTGAGTTGATTTCCGGCTAAAGAAAGCTCTGTCAAATTAAAAATATGGAATAAAGAAGAAGGAATAATCCCTGATAATTCATTTTCAAGGAGATAAAGCCCTTGCAAATAGGTGAGTAAACCCAATTCATGTGGAATGTTACCACTGAATTTGTTCAAATCTAATGATAACTTAATCAAACTAGAAATATTTGACAAAAAAGATGGAATGGTCCCTATCAATGCATTTTCACGAAGGTTAAGATAAGCCAGTGCCGAGAGGTTTCCCATGGAAGAGGGAATGTTACCTATGAGGTTGTTCTCTCCCAAGTAAATCACTTGGAGTTTCGTGAGTAAACCCAATTCTTGTGGAATATGACCAGTGAATTTGTTTGTAAATAGTGATAACTTAATCAAACTAGAAATACTGGACAAAAATGAAGGAATGGGCCCTGTCAATGCATTTTCATGGAGGTTAAGATAAGCCAGTGCTGAAAGGTTTCCTAGGGAATACGGAATGTTACCTATGATTTTGTTGTCTCCCAACCAAAGCTCCTGGAGACGTGTGAGGGAACCCAACTCTTGAGGGATATATCCATTCAGATTGTTATGCGCCAGCGCCAAGAAAGTCAAACGAAAGAGGCGTCCCAATTGAGTTGGGATATGACCATGTAGCACATTGTCTGAAAGATCGAGTGTTTGGAGAAAGGACAAATTACCAACGAAAGGAGAAATGGAGCCGCCCAGACCCATGCCACGGAGGTTGAGGGCGACCACTCGCAGTGGATGACGACGGCTGCAGGTAACAGCAGTCCAGTTGCACAAGGGGACTGCGGTACTCCAATCGGCCATGGAATTACTAGGATCACTGATGATGAGTTTCTTGAAGGCCAACAGGGATTTCTGGTCATCGTGAAATGAGTAGGCACGGGAGGCGAGGGAAAAAATGAAGAGCAGAAACAACACAGGTAAACCAAAACACAGAGACGACATAGTGGTTGAAATGAAAATGGAAATCGAAATTCAGAATTGCAGTGCTGGCAGGGCGTTGTGTTGGCAGAAACACAACGTTTCACAAGAGGGAGCGGAACAACAATAGGAAGTGAAAAATGGAGAGGAGATTTGCAATGTTATGTGGATCCTCGTACCCATTTATAAATGGAAAAAAAACAGTGTGAGGGTGTGAACGCGTAGAAGCGCAAGCAATAATAGGGGAAGATACACGAGAGGGCTCAGCTGTCAAGATCTCCAAGTTCAATGGAACAATGACTAAAAAGATGTCAATAATTGGTCCGAGTTTCTCGCTTACGCACCTTTTTTTCGGTTTCGTAAATTGTTTTTATTACAAATATACCGTCAAATTCACTGTGTTTAATGTAAGTAAACTAGCACAGCCGCCAACTCGCGGCTGGTGAACGCCAAACGGCCGATTAAAAAAAACTCTCGCGTTAAAAAAAAACCCAGTGAAAACGCCAGGCCATGCATGAAGAAACTGCGAACTTCCCAGTTCATCACACAAATAGTGGCTAAATCCCACACAGAAAACAAACCCTCCATATCTCAGCCAGGTACGGACAGTTGAAGAATTTCAAAAGTTAATCATTTAAACGTGGCAATCATATGATGTTACAGTAATTTCTTAATATGATTAGGTAAATGTTAAAAAGTAAACAGGTTAATGGATGCATTTATAAATGCAAAGAAGTTATCAACAATAAACTGACTCATTGATTTTGGAGGACGACTAAGAATATGCCAGCATCTTCAATGCATGATGATCAGATTAAAATTTAAGAGTAAAAGATCATTAATTGTGCCCATCTCCAATAGGTATACACTTTTCGATGTAACTTTCGACTTAAATATTTTAAAAACATATATTATGTTAACGTTATGTTTTTTTAGTCGGAAGCAGATGTAAATTTGAAATCTGAAAAAACAACCAAAAGATATAAAGTTTAAACTACCCATCACTAAAGTATAATTAATTTATAAATTAGAGATTGTAAATTCGCGAAAAAATAGGCCGACCAAGTATCCGCGAAATTCGGCCACTGTTATTATAGGTGAGATGGCAAAATGCTCGAAACATCAGTGATCAATCAAAAGCACAAATTAGTCTTAATATTTATGAATCTTTTCAGATTTTGAAGTCGCGAAAAAATAGGGTCTCATTAAAATGCTAAGCATCTTAATATTTCTGAATTATTTCAATATAATATTTCTGAATCATTTCAATAAATATGATGATGATATGCATTATGATTTGGTGGGTGGGAATTTTTATTAGAACGTTTTTGCAAATGTGAATATTCCAAGCTGAGGAGTCAGGAGGATGCTTCCATTCAATTGCAAACCAATCATCGACATTCATATTGAAAGACAAACATCAATAAACAATCTAAATCCGACTACATAAATCTTCACTAAATCACTTTTTTATTGTTAAAAAATAAAAAGCATAGTCCTGATTCTCATACTGAGTGTCGTTTGCAATTAAATGGAAGCATCGTCATGACTCCTCACCAGTAAACGACACGCACCAGTCACCAACTCTCATACTGAAACGACCTTTTCGCAAGGGGGAGACCGAGGTGGGGTCCGAGATTAACTAAGATGCAGACCCTCCGACACGTGTCCTTTGACCATTCATTCGACGTTCCGCGTAAATGATGAGCACCGACTTACCGACTTCGTTACAGCTCTCGACGCATTTAAATACAGACAGGTGAGAGATATAACAGTGATGCCACATTGAGAGGTAATCATTCGTTGTATGAAATGACGTAATCATTTTTACTTGTATATCTATTGGAGATGGGCACAATTAATCACCTTTTAATCTAAAATTCTAATCTGATGGCTGACAATTGAAGATGCTGGCATATTCTTAGTCGTCCTCCCAAATCAATGAATGTGATTTACTCTTCATAACTTCTTTGTATTTTTGAATGCATCAGTGAACCTGTTTACTTTTTAACATTTACCTAATTATATTAAGAAATTACTGTACCACCATATGATTGCCACGTTTCACTGATTAACCTTTGGAATTACCACATTTGAAATTAACTTTTAGATTTCCTCAGCTCTATGTGGGTTTCAACTATCAGTATGTTTCAGCTGTCCGAAAGAAACCTTTGGCATTGCCTTTCGGCGTTCACCAACCACTTTGCGGCTGTGCTAATACGTATACAGTAAAGTTTGGTGGATGGGAAGCAGTGATATAATTTGACGTTTAAAATGCTTGTGTTTAAGAAGAGCAATGAAACCCACTAAATCCATTAATACTTTAAGTTGATTCAAGAGCTCATCAATACAAGGTAAGGGGTATCAATTCTTGATAGTGTTTGTATTGAAAGCATGAGAATTTGTGACAAGGTTCCATTCATCTTACTTCTTCTTGGGAATAATAAATGATGGAGACTCACAAGGAGAGGTATTAGGTTGAATTTGTCCTTCATTAATGATAGTTTAAAGTTGTTTCCCAAGCTTAGAAAGCTTGATCGAGGAGAGGCAATAAGTTGAATAGTTGGGGAGGGTGGCATTAGGTATGAGATCAATAGAGCATAAGGTTTTGCAAGGGGTTGGTAACCCATGGGCTTCCTCAAGATATCAGTGTAGGTATCCAATAATGATTGCAAACTAGAGGTGGGACTTTATTAAAGTTATCTTCCTTATGTTGTTGAATCACAAAAAATGTTAAGCATTTGTTGGGATTAACTTAACAAATAGCAGAAGTACTTGTTAAGAGGTGAGAGGTGGGGGGAGGAGCTAAATTGAATTTAGAGAATTTTCCATTCAGTTGGAGTGTGTAGGTATTTAGACATCCATCATGTGGCATGATGTGCCCACCAGTAAGGGAAACCAAGGATAAAGTTCAACGAAATCAATGGGGGCCACATCACAATGCCCTATGTTGATAAACGGATTCACAATAAAATAGACATTGTGGATTTTAGTAACAAGAATGGGTATTTTGTTATTGGTAACCTAGTTGAATTGTTAAGGTTGAGGACGTGGGGTTGTGGGTAGATTTAGTATTGAAACTAGAGGTTGGGTGAGAAGGTTTTCCTAACTATAATTATCAAGGATAAGTTTAGTGATACATTGTTTTATCTAGATATTATGGCCAAAAAGGGATTCATTATTCACTAGAACATGAGCATTCATTAGAATCAAATCAGATTAGGTGTAGTATGGTTGTCAATGGAACGTAACTCAAGTATTGTAGGTGTTGGTGTAGTACTTTGGGGATCATATGTGGGTGACATAAGGAGTGTCTTAGGGTCTCTTTGGGCTTGTAAAGTGATATGATATTTAGAAACTTAGGAGTTAGTTAAGATCTACTTGGTCTAATGTGTCGTTAGGTAAAAATGTGTTTCTTAGTGTGTTTATTTAGTATGCATTAGTATGCATTTGTAGTTAGGAAATCTGACAGTCACAATATGTTCCCGACATAGAGCAATTTGACGGTTCATATTATCCTTAATCTTAACGACCATTGATCCGTGGCTTAACACCCGATTGGTCCATGATCTCTATTTAAAGATAATGGAGGGTCATTTGTCGATGATGGATTATGAGAAACTCTCTTGTAAGATCTCTATGTAATATTTTTCTTTTGCATTAATAAACTACTCCAAGTTGTCGTGTTGGCTGGGGCCGTGGATGTTTCCCCGTAGGGGTTTTACCACGTCAAAACATCGGTATGTTGATATTTGATATAGTTGTGTGAGTGGTTACTGAAGGTGTTCGTCCTCTGTTGGAATACCTATGTTGTTGAACATGGTATCAGAGTTTGTTTGAAGACCCCCTCTTGTTGCAGATCGAGATCGTGAATCCGAGTTGTCTCATATATGTTTTCTACCTTTTTCGTACATTTATGGGATGAGAGGACTGTTCCATTGCATCCAAAATGCTCATTTCATTCAGGAACTCTTTTTGTTTCACTCGAAAAGGTTTCTGTTTTCCCAAGATACAACCATTTCAGCTAGATCTGGAGGTATAAACCCTGAATACACCATTTTTAAATTTTTTTTGCAGAGTATTATTTCGGTTTTATATTGTTTGTTTCTGGGTTGCTACTCTTTTAAATATGTGTATGCTCTTTTCCTCATGCCCTGTGCGATCTTGGAAAATCAGAAACAAATAGGAAAAGATGAATTTTTCGGGTAAGCTAATCGAGATCTAACCCTTGTTATCATCAGGAAGCAAATTTTTTTTCTTGTGTGAAAATAATTTTTTTTTAGCACGTTCTCCAAGACTGTCAACAACAATAACAACAACAACCCCAATCATCTTGCTAAACAATACAATATGTTTTGCTAGCCCATTTAGTTAAAAGTATCCTTATTGAGTAAGAGATCTTGAGTTCAAGTCTCTCTTTTTGTTACCTTTTTTTTTTTAAGTTCATGCTCCATTGTAAAGTGTATTTCACTTCAAGTATAAAAGTGTATTTCACTTCAAGTATAAAAGTGAATCACTATAAGTAGCTTTAATATTTTAGAGTTATTTATTTTGTATGCAATTTTTCTTTTATAAAGTAACTTCATTGTAACAGTGAACCCCACTTCTTTTTATAAAAGTGGGTCACTTCATAAAACAACTTACACCATCATGTGGTCCATTGGTTACCGTTTATCCATTTTTTTATAAGGGCATAACTTTCACATCCGAAGTTCATTTTCAATGTTTTTTTTTTTTAAATTGCCTAATTTTTTGAGAACTTTCCATCCAGATCATCAATTTCAATTTTTAAATCCATACTATCTACATATTTAATATGGATTTTTCAAAAGGTCAGCGAAGGTTGTTGGATGGTAAAGTCGTTCTTGCAACGAAGGTCAAGTCTAGTGCTCAAACCCGAGCAAGGACATGGTCTAGTCGCGGAACAAAACTTAACTGGGCCAAGCCCACATACCTTTTAAAACTTTAAACGTAGAGAGACTGCTAGGGTTGGAGAAATTGCAAGTTAGGGTTTGGTAGTCGTGGCCATAGCAGAGGACAACATGAGCACCAAAGGGGGAGGTAAGGGTACCCCCTCATACAAACAGGTAGTAGTGGACAGAGGGAAAGGGCCAAGAGGCATATTTTTCAAGGCACCAATGACAGGAACCTCGGGATCAAACCCAGGAAAAGGTCAGAAAAGGAACCAGGGAAAAAGCGAGTGCATGGGAGAAGAAGCCAGAGAAACTCAGAGTGAGGCACAAGACACAGCGAAGCCCAACATGACAAAAGGGTGCAACCCGTGCAAACCCAAAACAACAATGATACCCAAGATGATAATGGAGGACCCACAAACACAACTCCACAGGGACCAGATGAAGATGCATGTGCTAATATGTAAGTTCATGGGTTTGTGGCCTACAGAAAGAACGTTGCGCAACTGGATTAAATATCACTGGAAGCCAAACAGAGAAGTGGAGCTCCACTTGGGATCAAAAGGCTTCTTCACAATAGTATTCATGAACCTGGAGGACAAGGATAGAGTCTTTGAGGGAGGTCCATACTTCCAAGCCTCAACAAGACTGTACATGTAGCCATGGAAGGAAAACTTCTCCATGAAAAAGAGACTTTCAAAAAGGTGTCGGTCTGGCTGAGATTTTATTCCTTACCTTTAGACTACTGGTTGCCATCTACTTTTGAAGCAATAGGAAACAAACTAGGGAAATATGTGAAGACCTCAGAAGCCACCCTAAAAGGGAGATATACATCTTACACAAGAATCTGCATAGAGATGGATGTGTCCAGAGCACTCCCAGAAGCCATAAGTCTGGAATTCAGGGATGAGGAATGGATCCAAAACATAGATTATGAACAGATCCCCTTCAGATGCAGAAGATTCCATGAACATGTCCACCTGATCAAAGAATTCCGTCTGAATAAAAAATAAGAAGCGGAAAACCTCAAACCATAGTAGGATGAGGATGGGTTTATAAAACCAAACCCCAGAAACAGAGCAAATAGAAAGCAGAGTAAAACCCCAGCAGGAAATAACCCGGAGACCCAGAATAAAATGGAAAGAAGGGACAAAACCAATAAAGGGGTAGAAGACGAAAATGATTCGACAAAATCTCAAGAAGTCAGAGAATAGGCAACAAATGAGCGCACTGATCGACCAAGTAATAAGTTGACACAGGGGAGTTGCGCAACCCTGATGGATGGAGAAACCAGAGACGACAACACCCCCATGCAAGACGCAGAGGGAGATGCGAAAATGACCCTGAGCGAAGTAGGCACAAAAGACCCTGATTTCAGAGACCTCATGGAAATGGAAGGGATAGATCTCCCGAACATATTGGAGCAATGGAAAAGGCAGGGTGTCACACACCCACTATGGTAGCTAAGATTTTTCTTTTTTTTTTTTCTTTTCTTCGAGGAACAGAATCCCCGAATTTCTATGGGGCCTGGTGCGGACCCTCCCTTCCCTTATCCTTCCCCATGTGGTCGTTGGCTATGACCTGTGGCCTTGCCAGAAAGGTGCTTCCATCTTTCGCGATTCGGGGAATCGCGATGCAAGCATTCCCCTGCTCTCTGTCTTTCGAAGTGTCGAAACCCGAAAAGGGTCCAACAGATCATCGAATTTATCAATGGGTTGGATTAAATCCCGACACTCTACCTTTTGGGGTTTCGCATACCGGGATTTCATGATATATGAAGATTAGGGGTTCATACCCTTCAATTTCCCAGGTGCCGAAACACCGAAATCCTTATATCCACTAAGCTCATTTCGGGGTTCCTCAAGTCGGGATTTCGCGATATGCGAAGATAGGAGGTCTCGCACCTGGGTTTCCTGGGAGCCAAAACTCCGAAGCCCATATACATTTCTAAGCTCATTTTGGGGTTTCGCAAATCGGAATTTCACGATATGCGAAGACAAGAGGTCTCACACCTGGGTTTCTTGGGAGCAGAAACTCCAAAGCCCCAAAACCTATCCACGCTAGACCATTTCGGGGTTTCACATATCAGTATTTCGCGACTGGTGAGTATTCCAAGTGTTGAAACATCGAAACATCAAAACCTATCCACGCTAGACCATTTCGAGGTTTCACATATCGGGATTTCACGGCTGGTGAGTACAAGGGAATTTGCCCTTGGGTTTCCCGGGTGTCGAAACACCGAAACATCAAAACCTATCCACGCTAGACCATTTCATGGTTTCACATATCGAGATTTCGTGACTGGCAAGTACAAGGGAATTTTCCCTTGGGTTTCCCGGGTGCCGAAACGCCAAAAACATGAGAGAACCATTCTCTCTGGTACAAGGTTTCCAAACTTAGACCACAAAATCCTTCAACGAGTTCTTGGGTAATTATCCCCGAGCTTGGTGACCTGACTGAAAGGCCTTCTTAAATTATCGAGCTATGAACTCTGTGACAGGGGTGAGGCAATCTCGTATGTTTACTAAAATGATAGTCCTTTCAAGGAATTCACTCCGACTCTGGAATGTGAGGGAACTTTCCGAAAGGAGGTGCCTTCGGGAAATCAAACCAGGGCATAGCATGAATCAAGTACATGGGACAAATATTAAGGGAACGGGCTCATAATCTGAACTTATTCATTCTATACATAAGCTGATTATGGTCATATAAGTATAAGCATGCATCCATTATTTCTGATCAAAACACTAGGCAAACACTTCTATACAGAAATCAATCATTTATGAGTGTACAAACATGAACATGCATCCATTATATTCAATTCAAGATACAATATATAAACACTTATCAGAAGAACACCAGGTGTGACGTGACTACTGAGAGGGGTGATCATTTCCACCCAACCGTAGGCTCAGTGATTCCAATCAGATTTACCACTAGCCACCCCCGAGTTAGACCACGATGCTTTCAGACTCAGTCTCCTACTTCCAGCTCATCAGAAGTCCAGGACTTAGGTTACTCTCCTTCTCCTCTGCTCATGACTCGCTGTATTTTTCGGATTTCTTCTGGTTCGCCTTCCACGATTCCTGTCACGTGCCCTCTCCTCTGTCCCCCTCTTCCACACTTCTTTCCTTGCCTTCCTCCTGTGAGGTTGTGTGTGGCACGAATTTCCCTGTCCGATGGTCAGGTCCAAGAGCTTCTACGGATGGATGGTTCTCCCCCATCCCCTCATTTACTCTTGAGGAGCCTCCCCGCCTACCATCCGGGTGGGTAATTCATTCTGGGGTCTAAGAGTGAGCTTTGGTTTTCGAGCACGTACAAACCAGTACGGGTTCGGTTCGATGGAAGTTAACGCAACCATTCCCGGCCCCTTCCACCACCTCTCATCATCCATCGTGGTCTCTTTCAGCACATCCCCCTCCCAAAAATCATGCAACACATATTCATGATATTATTTACATTCATCAACCTTTTATACAAAGGTTTGTCAAATCAAACATTCACATCTTTGAGTTTGCCATAGTTCTTGGCCAATATAGTTATTTTTACAGACTGGGGGAAACAGGGTGTTACAAATATCTCCCCCTTAAAGGAACATCGTCCTCGATGTTCTATCTATCAATATGACGTGTATGTACAGAAGTAAACAAAATCAGATATGCATGTTTCATGGCATCTTCCATTTCCCATGTAGCC
>SNQJ01S0050914.1:66713-86990 GCA_010110895.2 Picea sitchensis
TCAGATATGCATGTTTCATGGCATCTTCCATTTCCCATGTAGCCTCATCTGGGCCAAAATGTTTCCACTGCACCTTGACCTGTGCAATGGTTCGGTTCCTGAGTGGGGTTTCCTTTCTGTTCAATATGCATTGAGGTTCTGATAGGAATTCTCCCTCTGGTTCCACCTGGATCACAGACCAGTCAATTATATGATTAGAATCATGTACATATTTCTTCAATAATGAAACATGGAAAACATTATGTGCTTTTACTGTGGGAGGAAGTGCTAGCCTATAGGCTATAGGTCCCACTCTATCTAGAACTTCAAAGGGTCCACAATACCGAGGTGCCAACTTGGCACAATATCCTATCTTCAGGGAACTCTTCTAGGGTCTAACTCTAAGATATATGTGGTCTCCCGCCCTGAACTCTCTTGGAGTTCTCTTTCGGTCGGCGTAACTTTTCTGTCGGTTCTGAGCGACCTTTAAATTTTGTTTTATCTGAGTCACTTGTTGTTCCATTTCTTTCAACATGTCGGGTCCAATAGTAAATCTATTTACGGGGTTACTCCAACTGAATGGAGTGTTGCACGGCCTACCATAGAGGACTTCGAAAGGACTCATCTTCAAGGATTCTTGGTAGCCATTGTTGTAGGCGAATTCCACAAGTGGCAAGTAGTCTTCCCACTTTTTGGGTTGATGCATTACATGCATCCTTAGCATGTCTTCTAATATTTGGTTCACTCTTTCCATCTGTCCATCGGTTTGAGGATGATAGGTTGTGCTAAACAACAATTTGGTCTCTAGACCCACCATCAGGGATTTCCAAAAGTTGGAAGTAAATTTCGTGTCTCTGTCAAACATGATCTCTTTAGGCATACCATGTAGTCTGAATATCTCCCTTATGAATACGTGGGGGATGTCTATTGCCTTGCAAGTCGACTTGACGGGGAAAAAATGAGTGGACTTGCTCAATTTATCCACCACTACCATGATGGCTTCATTCTGTTTGGTCAAGGTTGGTAATCTGGTGATAAAATCCATGGAGATGGTTTCCCATTTCCATTCCGGGATTGGTAGAGGTTGTAATAATCCTGCTGGGTGTCGGTGTTCTGCTTTAACCTGTTGGCACTCTATGCATTTGGCTAAGTATTCAGTTATGTATTTCTTCAATCCAGACCAATAGAATTGTTTCCTGGTGGCCGTGATCATCTTCTAGTATCCTGGATGACCAGTATAGGGTCTTTTATGTAGTTCATCCATTATGAACCTCTTCAAGTCATCACAATCTGGAATATACAATCTGTTTCTGTAAGTTAGTAGACCTCCATCTATCATCTGGTAGCTTTCATACTTTATCCCTGTGGGTTCTTGCTTCAAATATGAGGTCACGGTTTGGAAGAATATGTCTGTTTCTTGTGCATTCCTGACTCTTTCCTTGACATCCGTCTCGCAGGTGCTCATCGCTGCCAGGTGAATTGTTTTCATACTTCGGCTAAGGGCATCGACCACTTTATTTTCTTTTCCTTTGATATGTTTGATTTCAAAATCAAACTTGCTAAGGAGGGCCATCCACCTAGCTTGTCTGAAATTGAGCTTTGGTTGGTCAAACAGATATCGTAATCCACAATGATCTATCATAAGTACAAATTTCCTTCCCAGGAGGTAATGCCTCCACATTATTAAGGCGTGCACTATGGCGGCCAGCTCTAGATCATGGGTCACATAGTTGACTTCGTGCTCATTCAATTTTCGGGATTCATAGCAGACAACACTTCCTCCTTGCATAAGGACTCCTCCGAGCCCTTCCTTGCAGGCATCTGTACACACGAGGAAGTCAACTTCGGGATCATCGATCTTCAACACGAGTGCGCGGGTCAGTAGATGTTTTAGGGATTGAAATCTTTCTTCACATTCTTGCGTCCACATGAATTTATCTTCCTTCTTCTGGAGAGCAGTGATTAGAGAACCAATCCTAGAGAATCCTTTTATAAATCTTCTATAGTATCCTGCTAAGCCCATAAAGTACCTGATATCTGAAACGTCCTTTGGGGTAGGCCATTCCATGATAGACCTGATCTTGTCAAGGTCTACTGCTACTCCTTCTTCAAACATGACATGGCCCAAGTAATATATTTGCTTCTGGAAAAAATCGCACTTGCTAAGTTTGGCATAGAGTTGATGTTCTCTTAGCACTTGAAGTACAAGCCTAAGATGTTCCTCATGTTCCTCTCTATTCTTGGAGTAAATTAATATATCGTCAATAAAAACCAATACAAATTTGTCTAGGAATTTGCTGAGCACATTGTTCATCAAGCACATAAAAGTGGCAGGGGCATTGGTTAATCCAAATGATACTACCACAAACTCATAGTGACCATATCTCGTCCTAAAGGAAGTTTTGTGGATGTCTTCACCCTTGATTCAGACTTGATGGTACCCAAATCTCAAGTCAATCTTTGAGAAGATGGAAGCACCTCCCAATTGATCGAACAAGTCATCGATCCTGGGTAAGGGGTACTTGTTCTTTATGGTTACCTTATTGAGTTGTCTATAATCTACGCACAGTCGGAGGGTATCATCTTTCTTTTTCACAAACAGGATTGGTGCTCCCCATGGAAACACACTGGGCCGGATATAGCCTTTGTCCATCATTTCTTTCAATTGTAATTTAAGCTCAACTAGCTCGGGTGTGCTCATCCTGTAGAGTGTCCTAGACACTGGCACAGCTCCTGGTGCAAGTTCTATCGAGAAGTCAATGTCCCTTCTCGGAGGTAGACCCGGTACCTCTTCCGGAAATACATCTCTATATTCTCTTAGTATGGGATGGTCTTCGAGGCTTGGTTTTTCATTTTCAATTGATTCCAATACCTGTATCACGTATAGTGGGCACCCCTTCCTACAATATTTTTTCATTTGAATAGCTGATAGTCATCTCACCGAGACAGGTTTTTGGATCCCTTGAAGGGTTATCCTTCTTCCTCCTTCACTTACACATTCTAAGGTTTTATGGTAACAGTCCAGTCTGGCTTTATATGTGGCCAGCTAGTCCATACCGATCAACAGGTCATACGACCCTAGGGGTAATATATTAAGGGTTGCTTGGGTGGGGAATTCACCCATAATAAAATGGCAGGATGGTATGACCTCCGCTACCTTTATTTTGGTGCCAGTGGCTAGCTGTACCAATCATGGCTTGACGTGTTTGTGTGGCTGTAATTTACACTTATCAATAGCCTTAGGGGCTATATAACTCAAATTTGAACCAGGGTCGATTAGAATAGACACTAGATGGTTGGTGATCATACCTTCTATCTCCACCACTAAAGCTTGGTGGTCATCTTGTTTATTATCCACGACTGCATAAATTTGTGGCATACTCCTGGCCACGCCATTGATGGTGGTAGCTTCTTGAACGTTGTAAATTCTCCGACTGTTCTGTTATCGGTGCAGGCAATCCCTTAGTAGATGCTCTTCTCCACAACCCCAACATTTTAAGGGTTCTTTCTTTGGGTTATAAATCCTTCCGGGGGTAGATCCAAAAGGTTTATTTCCACTCTGGGAGGGGAAATTCTGTTGGTGTACACTTCGGGTTGGGAAACTCATCCTTGAGTCCTTTTTATAATTTTTAAATATTGGAGATTTAAACCCCTTTTTCTGGAATCTCGAACTATTCTTCTGCTTCCAGCCTTCACGAGGTTCTGTCCGATGCCCAAGCTGTTCATAACAATATCTTGCCTTTCAGATAGTGTCTTCTAGGGTCTTTGGCTCACCAAACTCAATCCTGTTTTGATAGTCCTTAGGTAGTCTACTGATGAACCGTTGCACCTTTGCATTTTTTTCTTTTATATAGGGTACGTACCTCAGCAACTCGAGGAATCTGCTGACATATTCCTCTATGGTGAGTTACCCCAGCTTGAGTTCATAGAATTCTTTAGTCTTTTCATTGAAATACTTTTCCGACAGATACTTCTTCCTGAAGTATTTCTCAAACCGTTCCCAAGACAGGCCCTCTTCGTGAATCCCTTTTACATTCTTAAGGTCTTCCCACCAGATGGAAGCCTTTCCATTTAAGTTGAAGGCGGCCACTCAAGCCTTCAAATTTTCTGAGAAGTCATGGACTCTGAAATATTTCTTTAGTCCAAGCAGCCAGGCCTCCGCTTCCTCTCCCTTCTTTATTTCATCGTCAAAAGAGGGTGGTTTGACCTTCCTGAATTCTTCGAGATTATGACTCTTGGAATGATTTCTCTTCTTCCATTTTCTTCGGGAATAAGAACTAGTTCTGCTGCTAGAAGATCCCTTCGAGTTGCCTGCTTCCTTTCTAGAGGAATCATCCGATGCTTGTCCCTTATATCTGGGGTGGAGTTTTCTCGAGGTGCTCTTCCCAGTGTGGCCACTTAAAAGACCATGTTTCTGTATCTCAGGTGGACTTCGACTTTTCTTTTTCTGTCGTCGGTCCATGTGAATGGTGTCAAGTTCATGCTGCAATTGTATTTTTATGTCGAATAAACTCTGCAGTAAGACTGCATTAATTTCCGTTTGCTTCTCTTTATCTTTTATCATCCTCTCGTTGTCGGCCTTGCATCTCTGTAGTTCGACCATGAAGCTTCTCACAGTCTCAGCTAGATCTGTAGGGGTCCCTACCACCCTCCTTTCGTCAAACTCTTCGTCTCTATTGTGGGAGCCATCCCCCACTTCATGATGAGTCACCCTTCTATGCATCTATATTTTCCCGCGGTTGATCGTCCTCTCGTGTGCAGAAGAAAAATGCCTGTTGTTAGTCAATATTTATATTCACTCATAACCAGCACATAATTCATATTTTTCACATGCACACACACAATAGGAGTTTTCATTCTTAACTTCGACTTATGATTAAGGGGGTTAAGATAGAGGGTTACTCCTGCTAAGAGTACTTTGAATGGAGTCTTTGTGCAATCCGTTCATGAGCCCAAGTAGGCCAAGTGTTGCAACCATGCTCTGATACCAATTTGTCACACACCCACTACGGTAGCTAAGATTTTTCTTTTTTTTTGTCTTTTCTTCGAGGAATAGAATCCCAAAATTTCTATGGGGCCTAGTGCAGACCCTCCCTTCCCTTATCCTTCCCCATGTGGTCATTGGATATGACCTGTGGCCTTTCCAGAAAGGTGCTTTCGGCTTTCGCGATTCAGGGAATCGCGATGCAAGCGTTCCCCTGCTCTCTGTCTTTCGAAGTGCCGAAACCCGAAAAGGTTCCAACAGATCATCGAATTTATCAATGGGTTGGATTAAATCCTGGCACTCTACCTTTCGGGGTTTCTCATACCGGGATTTCGCGATATATGAAGACGAAGGGTTCATACCCTTCGGTTTCCCGAATGCCGAAACACTGAAATCCTTATATCCACTAAGATCATTTCGGGGTTCTGCAAGTTGAGATTTCGTGATATGCAAAGACAGGAGGTATCGCACCTGGGTTTCTCGAGAGATAAAACTCCAAAGCCCATATACATTGCTAAGCTCATTTCGGGGTTTCACAAATCGGGATTTCACAATATGCGAAGACAGGAGGTCTCCCACCTGGGTTTCCCAGGAGCTGAAACTCCGAAGCCCCAAAACCTATCCACGCTAGACCATTTCAGAGTTTCACATATCGGGATTTCACAACTGGCGAGTACAAGGGAACTTTCCCTCAGGTTTCCCGGGTGCCGAAACGTCGAAACATCAAAACCTATCCATGCTAGACCATTTTGCGGTTTCACATATCGGGATTTCGCGACTGGCGAGTACAAGGGAATTTGTCCTTGGGTTTCCTAGGTGATAAAACACCAAAACATGAAAACCTATCCATGCTAGACCATTTTGGGGTTTCACATATCGAGATTTCGCGACTGGCGAGTACAAGGGAATTTGCCCTTGGGTTTCCCGGGTGCCGAAACGCTGAAAACCTGAGGGAACCATTCTCTTTGGTACAAGGTTTCCAAACTTAGACCACAAAATCCTTCAACGGGTTCTTGGGTAATTATCCCCAGGCTTGGGGACCTGACTAAAAGGCCTTCTTAAATTATCGAGCTATGAAATCTGTGGCAGGGGTGAGGTAAGATCATATGTTTACTAAAATAGTATTCCTTTCAAGGAACTCACTCTGACTCTAGAATGTGAGGGAACTTTCCGGAAGGCGGTGCCTTCGGGAAATCAAACCAAGGCATAGCGTGAATCAAGTACACGAGACAAATGTCAAGGGAACAGGCTCGTAATATGAACTTATTCATTCTATACATAAGTCGATTATGGTCATATAAGTATAAGCATGCATCCATTATTTCTGATCAAAACACTAGGCAAACACTTCTATACAGAAATCAATCATTTATGAGTGTACAAACATGAACATGCGTCCATTATATTCAATTCAAGATACGAGATATAAACATTTATCAGAAGAACACCAAGTGTGATGCGACTGCTGAGAGGGGTGCTCGTTTCCACCCAACCATAGGCTCAGTGATTCCAATCAGATTTACCACTAGCCACCCCTAAGCTAGACTACGATGCTTTGAGACTCAGTCTCCTACTTCCAGCTCATCAGAAGTCCAGGACGAAGGTTACTCTCCTTCTCCTCTGCTCATGACTCGCTATATTTTTCGGAGTTCTTCTGGTTCTCCTTCTGTGATTCCTATTGCGCGCCCTCTCCTCTGTCCCCCTCTTCCACACTTCTTTCCTTGCCTTTCTCCTACGAGGTTGTGTGTGGCATGAATTTCCTTGTTCGATGGTCAGGTTTGAGTGCTTCTACGGATGGGCGATTCGCCCCCATCCCCTCATTTACTCTTGATGATCCTCCCCACCTACCATCCAGGCGGGTAATTCATTCCATTGTCTAAGAGTGATCTTTGGTTTTTGAGCACATACAAACTAGTATGGTCTTGGTTCGGTGGAAGTTAACGCAACCATTCTCTGCCCCTTCCACCACCTCTCATCAGCCATCGTGGTCTCTTTCAGCACATCCCCCTCCCAACAATCATGCGACACATATTCATGATATTATTTACATTCATCGACCTTTTATACAAAGGTCTGTCAAATCAAACATTCACATCTTTGAGTTTGCCATAGTTCTTGGACAATATAGTTATTTTTACAGACTGGGGGAAACAGGGTGTTACACAGGGAGTAGACAACGTACCAACAGATCAACTTGACTGCATTCAGTACCTATTTCTCCTAAGGGAGGAAGCCAAATCTAGAGGACTAAAACGCACACATGGGGAGATAGGACACCTAGGAGTAAAAGCCGACGAGGGACAACCACAAATCTCAACCAAGCAAACGAGGAGGAAAAAAGGAAGGAAATCAAACAGTGTAGCCCTACAGGAGCTTGGAGTGCTATTGATAAACTCGGGTAAGATCAAGAAACTCTTCCCCAACTCCCCCCCACATGTTTAAATGAAGGTCATAACTTGGAATATAAGAGGCCTAAACAACCCGAGAAAGCAAAGAATCCTTAGGAATAGAATAAAGAAGGAACAACCAAATCTCTTTTTCATTCAAGAGATGAAATGCACTTCAGACAGAATGGAGGAAATCATTAAACAACAATGGCACAAGTATAATATGGTGGCTATCGGAGGCCACCAAATGGTAGGAGGTATTCTCATTTGTGGAACCCACAAGTACTAAGCCTAATAGCAGTCGAAGTGACCAGGCACACCCTTATGGTTTGCATGCAAATCATTGGAAAATACAGAGGTGATTCTCTGCACTAATGTGTATGGGCCCCAAGTGTCAGAGGAAAAGAGGGGAATGATACGAGACCTAGAAGACCTAAAAACATGATCCATCAAGCTCCAATGGATTCTGGCAGGGGACTTCAACATCATCACTTCACTTGCAGAGAAAAAAGGAGGTACAAGAAGATTGGATCGAGATGCGGAAGAATTCTCAAAGTTCATAGACACAACGAAGATGGTAGATCTCAAAACTAATAATGGTCAGTTCACCTGGAACAATAAACAGATGAACCAGTATCAGGTAGCAACAAGACTCAACATATTCCTAGTATCAGAGTCAATCATTATGCAGGGGCTAACCTCATATTGCATCATCCTTCCCTGGGGGGGATCTAATCACTGGCTAGTGCAACTGGAAGTAGGCTTCCAAACCACACCAAAGAATAGACCCTTCAGATTTGAGAAATTATGGATTGAACACCCAACTTTCAAGGAAAGAATCAAACAGTGGTGGTGGGAGGAACAAACAAAGCAAGGGACAAGGATGTTTAAACTCTATAAAAAAACTAAAGTACATGAAATATAATATCAAGGAGTGGAACAAGGACACTTTTGGGAATATAAACCAAGAGAAAAACAATATAGAAGAAAAAATGAAAAAAATCTAGGAAACCTGCATTTCGGAGGGCTATACGGAGGATTGGAAAAAGGAACAGATCCAGATGACCCAGGAATGGGAGGCTTGTTGCCAGCAGGAAGAAACAATTTGGCATCAAAATTTATGTATCATATGGCTAAGGGAAGGAGAGCGGAACACCAATTTTTTTCATAGAACAACCATGGCCAGAAGAGCCCATAACGAAATCCTAAAGATTAAGGACTAGGATGGAATAGAGCGAGAGTCACATAAGGAGATCAAAACTTATCTGGTAAACCACTTCCATGGGATAGCCCAGAAACCCAACCAAGACAGAACGGAGGCCATACAAAGGATAACCCAACATATCCCTCGCCTGGTCACTGAGGAACAAAACAACAACCTAAACAAACCTATTGTTGAGGAGGAAGTTGACCAAGTACTCCAGGAAATGCCCAATGGGAAAGCCCCAGGTCCAGATGGCTTCACAGTGGATTTCTTCAAAGCCTACTGGGAAATCATCAAACACGACGTTTATAGGGTAGTAGAAGACTCAAGAAGATTAGCCTCCATCCTTAAAGCGCTAAATGTTACAATTAGCACACTAATCCCCAAAGAAAATGAAGCCAAAACCATTGACTGTTACAGACCTATAGCGATGTGCAATGTGGTTTATAAGATAATCTCCAAATTTATAGCAAATAGACTGAAACCCCTCCTACCCACACTGGTCTCACAAGAACAGGCAGGCTTTGTGGAAGGAAGACAAATAATGGACAATATCATCCATTCCCATGAGCTTATCCACACCATGAAGCTTCAAAAGAGAGGGGGAATGATAATACAACTAGAACTAGCAAAAACCTATGACAAAATTAGCTGGCACTATATGGTTAAGACTTTGGAATCCTTTGGTTTCACCCAACACTGGATCAGCTAGATTGTCAGCTTAGTATCCACAACAAGCTACTCGGTACTAATAAATGGAGCCCATGCCAAACCTTTCTGTCCCAGGAGAGGAATCAAACAAGGAGGCACGTTGTCCCCCTTCATGTTCATTTTGATGATCGAAGGTCTCAGTCAAAGCATAAAAAATGCAACTGCAACAGGGGAAATAACATGTATCAAACCCTTCGAAAATTGCCCTACTTCCACACACCAACAGTTCGTGGATGATACCTTACTTCATGGCATACCCACGGTCAAGGAAGCTAAAGCCTACAAATGAATCCTATAAGAGTTTGGGGAAGCCTCGGGTGCAGAGATAAACCATTCCAATTCTATGATCTTCTTCTTCAATACCAACCCCACAATCCAAAGAAAATTGGCCAACATTCTGGGCTTTGAATGAAAAGCACTCCCAACTAAGTACTCGGGCGTTCCCCTGATAGAAAAAGCTTACAAAATGTCAACCTGGGAAGGAATAATAAACAAGTTACAGGAGCAGGTAAAAAATTGGACGTACAGATCCCTCAACCTAGCTGGAAGACTTATTCTGACCAAGTCTGTTTTGCAAGCAATTCCAATCTTTATGATGTTCATTTTTCCAACCACCTAAGGGATACTACAAAAAATAAGAACCATCCAAAGGGAATTCCTGTGGCAAGGAGAGGAAACAAAGAAAAAATTGGCCTTGGTGGCTTGGGAGAAGGTCTATAAACCAAAAAGCAAAGGAGGCCTGGGGCTACAAGACCCGCAAGTGACCAATGACGCCTACAGGGTGAAACTCTAGTGGCGTTGGGTCAAAGAAACTACTACACCATGGGTAAACCTGTGGAAGGAAAAGTATGCCCCAAACATACATGACCAGGACAGAATCTGCTTCAGAGGCACCAGGGAAGGTTAAGCCATCTAGAACCTAGCCTGGCGCAACAAATCCTGGATTCAGACACACAACTTTTGGGAAGTAAGGAATGGAAGAACAACCAGATTCTGGGAGGATGCTTGGCAACAGGAACCGAGAATGGAGAACCCAGACAGGGAGGAACTCCAATAGGAGATGATCGCACAAGGTAAAATTAAATTCTACCAATACTAGAAATAGGAAACATATTGCAACAAATGGAGAATCTGGGACACTCTCATTCCACAGAATAGAGACCAAACCGCAACAACAATAAAAGCGGTGGAGGAGGAATTGGGAAGATGAAAAATAGTAGTCACGGAAGGAGATGACTAGCTGAGATGGGGACAAAAAGACGGCGGGGAATTCAATCTAAAAGAAGTTTGACACTATATCAGGGACCAGGACCAAGAAGACCCGATGCAACAATGGGATAAGATTTGGAACAACCCCCACTGGCCAAAAATAAAAATTTTCCAATGGTTAATACTCCACAACCGAATTCTAACTTGGGAAAACCTAAGGAAAAGGGGATTCATAGGTCCTTCAAGTTGTCACCTCTATCAAGCTAAGGAAGAAACAACAAACCATCTCCTTGACGAATGCACCTACACAACAGAAATATGGGACTAGGCGGCAGGTGTCTTCCGACAGTCCAGTAAGATCTGAGGTAACATCGTCGCAACTATCAATATCTGGAAAGAGAAATACAACAAAAATGAAGAGGTGAATCTCTATTGGACCCTCATCCCAGGAATAATCATATGGGAAATATGGAAGGAAAGGAACCGACGCATATTCAAGAACCAAAGCTGGCCAGAAGGGAAGATCAAGGAAACAATTATCTCCATGACAAGAGAAATGGTACAGAGTCACAACTCCCAGACATGAAGAGCGCAACTCACAGACCAGGACTCCTAAATCCTAGAAGCCTTCCACCTGAAAGATAGACGCAACCCCAATCAGGTTAGACGACCACCGCAACTCCAAGTAGGTGAGCGCAACTATAAACCACCACCTTTAGGCTCCCCCATGTTGAATTTTGACGGGGCATCGAAAGGTAACCCAGGATGGACAGGAATAGGAGGAGTAATCTGGGACGGTAAAGGAAATATCATCTAGCTGTATGCTGGGAGTTTGGGAAACTCAACCAACAACACCATGGAATTCAGAGCCCTGGAGACCGACCTCGAGATTCTAAGCTGGGAAGGGATGAAAAACGCCATAGTGGAAGGAGATTTCATGCTAGTTATCAACATAGTAAGGAGACTCCAAAATGGTACTAGAGTGGGTAAAATCCAAAGGCACTGGCGCTTGGCACACTCCCTGCAAAAAATTCAGGAGCACTTGCAGACGAGGATCACAGTGGAGTTGCGTTGGGTACGGAGGTTAGCAAATGGACTAGTGGACAGAATCGCTAACGAGGGGGTTGACAAGGAAGGACCAGAACTGGACACTATCTGGAGTAACATCCCACATGGGAAGTTCCGAACAGACTGCACCCAACTAGTGGCAAAAGACTGTGACGGTAGCCGAATTACGGATGACCACATCGAGGATGGAGGTGCAGGAATAACTGAAGGGAATGTAGGATACAGGCAGAATCTGATAGCCCACCAATCAAACATGAGTTAAAATGAAGATCCAGAACACACATCAAGAGGAGGTATGACATCACAGTCCTGTCAATAGGAAGAAGTACAGGGGTTGTCCGTGGGAAAGTAGAAAAGATAACCAGCAGGCGGCAAAGGACGAAGGACGAAAGGGTTTTCCAAGGTCAAGTATGGGTATACCTCACCCAAGTACCGATACGGGGGGTGGAAATGATTTTCGTACAAAGGATTGGTGCAGGGATTACGACAGGGCTACCAAGCGCACACACTCTGAAACGGTGAAAAAGGACCAAAAGGTACACCTTTATGAGCAGCCCATGATTTCCAGGATGATGCCACATCCGAGGAGATCCCATAAAATAAGAAACAAGAGGAATAGCCACAGACTAGAGAGAAGCAATTACAGAAGCCATCTTACATACCAGGAAGGGGCGAATAGGAACAGGAGAAGAACCCAAAGCAAAAACCACCATAAACAAGCCAAGATGGTATGAATGAAGAAAACCCATAGTAAGAGAGGCCCCTAGGGGAAAGAACCTCTGACAAGCATCCAGAGGATTACAAGGATGGAGCAAGCAACCAGAGAAGCCAAGGGTACCTTTCTCACACAGGTCGATCCAAAGGGAAAATCGACCATCAACAGGTGGGAGAGATAAATCAACATCTCTCGCAAGGGGAAATCCTAGACAGAACTAGTTCAGGAAGCGGATGGGATAAGCGACCCAGGGGACACACAGCCCAGAACAACCCTCTACCACAAAATGGTGGAGGAGGCCTGGCAAACAAAAATGTTGATAGGCAAGATGAGTGTTGACCAAAAGGAGACCAACACGGCAGCAATCAGGGACCACAAGAAGGTGCTCACAGAAATTCTGAGTCGTCTCAGCAACCTGGAGGCTAGTGCAAAAAGACTTGCTGAGGACTAGAGGAGCCAGAAGGAAAAAATGGAACGAATAGAAATCCAATTCCACCTTTACCTATGTTATTTCCACCACATGGACATCACTCCAGCAGACCGGAATGGAACCCCAACTTGTATCAGAAAGACGTGCCCGATGGAGCAGAGGAACGAGAACGAGGCAAGAAAGGATGGAGATGAAAGGCACCCCATCAACCTGGAATAGCACAGGATCAGCCCTGGTCAAGTTGTTTTCAGTGTAGGAGCTAACCCTTTTATGTTTATGTATCTCTGGTTTATGTTATGGTGTAGTTTATCAAACTAGTTTTCGGAGGACTGGGTTGGTTTCCCATGGTGGCGGCCTAGCCCTCTCCCTGCTATCTTAGACAACGCAACTCCAGGACCCCTGATCTGGTTTCCTTTTTGGCAGATCAAGGGATTCCCCTTATCGTTTTTGTATCATAACTTCTTTTAGTAATACAGGATCTCACACTCACTTACAAAAAAAAAAAATATGGCTTTTTCAAGTAATCTTTTGCTTACCAACACCAACTACTTCCAATGGAAATCTCATATGGAGGATTTATTAAGAAGTAAAGGCTTGTATCAGATTACGTTGGGAAAGGAAACAAAACCTACTGATGTTGATAAGAAAGTCAAATGGTCTAATAGGAATGACGAATCACATGGACTAATTGACATGTCCATCTCTCCTGATTTAAGGTTCCACCTTCAATAAATTGATAAACCCGATGAAGCTTGGGAAAATATTGAATCTGTGTTTGGTAAACACAATATTATTCAAGAAAAACAGTTAGAAAATCAAGTACTGACTTTAAGTCCAAGTGATTTTTCTTGCATTGAAGACTATCTATCTAAGTTTAAAACACTCATAATTTTATGTGAAGAATGTAAGATAAATATGGATCAAGAGCATTGCATCTATATTATTCTTTCTAAGCTAGGTAGTGCATATTTTGTGTTTTTATCTACCTTATATGCCATGAAAGAGTCTCTAAAGACAACTTATCAAAAACCCACTCTTGAGTCCTTTTGTGATTCTTTGATTAGACAGCAAGATAAGCTTGTACAACTTGGAGTGATCAACACTGCAGGTACCTCCAACAAAGCCTTAGTCGTCCATCAGAAAGATAAACCCAAGAATCCCAAGAAGCAAGATCCTCGCCACAACAACAAGTAACATAAGGGTCCCAAACCCACTCAGACAACTTCCGCTCCTAATGGTGACAAAGGAGAAAAATATAAAAATAAGAAGACTGACAGACATTGCAACTTTTGTGATAAATATAGTCATGATGAGTCCAAATGTTTCAAGAAGATGGCATCTTTATAAGTAGTGATGAAGAAGCACAACATCAATATTGATTCTACTTCTTCTTCTTCTTCTAATGGACATGCACTTTCTTCTTCTGGTTTCTCTTTCAATACAACTTCCACTTCTTCTTATGATGAGTGGCTTATTGATTCTAGAGCATCTTATCATATGGCTAAGGATAAAGACACATTTTCTTCTCTAAATGAATGTAAGACCAAGAAGATATTTGTTGGTGATGATAGATCTCTTAGTGTTGAAGGATCTGAAACAATTCAAGTAGAAAATGGTCATTTCAATGATGTATTATGTGTTCCAAGTATTTCTTGTAACCTTCTATCAGTATATCAAATTACTCATTCAAGTGAAGGTAAAACCATAGAGTTTTCACCTCACCAAGTTGTAATCAAGGATCTAAAATATCATAATCATGTTCTTGAAAATGGAATTGCTGATGATATTAATAGGTTGTACAAGTTTGACAACTTTGGGTCATCATTTTTTTCATTAGTTTTTGTTGTTCATAGCGATGACTTGAGAAAACTTTGGCATGAGCGGTTTGGTCATCTAAACTATCTCTCATTGCAACAACTATGTAATCAAAATATGGTCACTGTTCTTCCTCCTGTTTCATGCAAAGATGGTGTTTGTGTCGGTTGTGTTCTTGGAAAACATCATCGGGACAGTTTTGACAAACGAGCCTCTTGGCACACCTCGGGCCCTTTGTAGCTTGTTCATGGTGATTTGTGTGGTCCACTTTCTTCTCCTTCTTTTTCTGGGTGCAAGTATTTATTAACTTTCATTGATGACTTTTCCAAGCATACTTGGGTTTAATTTTTTTAAATTAAGAGCGAATTTTTTGACAATTTTTTGCCCTACAAGGCCCTTATAGAAAATCAATCTGGACATCACATTCAAAGGTTAAGAATAGATAATGGAGGCGAATATGTGGACAATAATTTTACAAGTTACTGCACTACACAGGGCATCCAAATGCAACACACTGTTTCATATACACCACAACAAAATGGTGTTGCTGAGAGAAAGAACCACACATTAAAATAAACGGTTAATTGTATGATCCAATCTAAGGGATTACGTCTAAAGTATTGGGAGAAATCCATCAACTATGAAAATTACATAGTAAATCACACTCCCACAAAGGATCTTAAAAATATAACACCGGAAGAAGCTTGGAATAAAATTAAACCAGATGTAAGTCACTTCAGTGTATTTGGCAGTATATCATGGGATCACATTCTTGATGAGAAAATGAAAGCATTGCAGCCTAAAAGTGAGAAGTGTATATTTGTTGGTTAATTTGAAGATGTCAAAGTTTATAGACTTCTTCAACCACATTGTAATGAAATTATTATTAGAAGAGATGTTAAATTTGATGAAAATCTCTTGGCCTGCAAGCCTAATTCGGCGTTTGTGCCTTCTTTGGCCTACGATCCTAATTCAGAGTTTGTGCCTTCTTCGGCCTATGAGCCATCTTAGACATTTGTGCCTTCTTATGTTCTGGTTTCTTCTTTAGATGATGATAGTGAGGATGGAAATCCACCTCCACTTTCTAACCTTCCTCCAAATGAGTCTTTTGAACCTAAACCAACACCATCTCTAGCTCCAGCACTTCCTATATGGGTCTGTTCAACACGAGAAGTAGTTGGTGATCTTGTCGGTGATCCTTCATATCAATGTTGGACACATTCAAAATTCCAACGATCCTCTTCTATTTTGTCTCAAGTTTCAGAGACTCGTGATCCAGAGACATTTGCAGAAGCTTTAGGTCATCCATATTGGGATACAACAATGAATGAAGAGTATCGTTCTTTAATGGAAAACGGTACTTGGGATCTTGTACCTCTTCCAAAAGGAAGAAAACTTGTCATATGTAAATGGGTCTACATAACTAAGCATGCATCAGATAGAAGTGTTGAAAGACACAAAGATTGGTTAGTTGCTAAAGGATTTTCCTAAGTTGAAGGAATTGACTATAATGAAACATTTTCCCCTGTAGCCAAAATGAATTCCATTTTCCTTGTTATTTCCCTTGTTGCCTCACATAAATGGGAGGTCCATCAGATGGATGTTAAATCCGCCTTATTGCATGGAGATTTGCAAGAATAAATCTTTATGGAACAACCTCCCGACTATTTCCAGAATGACTCTAGCCTTGTTTGTCACCTTAAGAAATCTCTTTATGGTCTTAATCAAGCTCCTCGAGCTTGGTATTCCAAAATGGATATATTTCTTATTGCCACTGGCTTCTCTAGATGCCATTATGATCCTAATGTCTATACCAAGAACGTAGGAATCCATCTCATAATCCTTGTCCTTAATGACCTTATCCTTACTGGTAGTGACTCAAAACTTTTAAACCATGTGAAAACCATCCTTAAGAAGAAATTTGAAATGACAGACTTAGGCTTTTTTCACTATTTCCTTGGCCTCCAAGTTTTGCAGACTAATGAAAGATTTTTTCTTTCCCAATATAAGTATGCTTGTGACATTATTCATTGCTTTCACATGGACGATTGTAAACCAACCCCTTCACCCTTCCATTTTGGAGTCAATCTTGTTGCCACTTGTACTTCTCTTGAAGTTGACACCACCTTGTACCGTCAGTTAGTTGGTAGCCTCTTATAATTGACTCATACCCATCCTGATGTTTCCTTTGTTGTTGGTCTTGTTTCCTGGCATATGCAAACACCCCATAAAATCCATTAGAAAGAAACTAAAAGGATACTTCGTTATGTCTATGGTACAGTTCAGTTCAGGATACATTACAGTTTAGGAGGGCTTATTTATTGGTTGGTTTCACTAATTTAGATTGGGCTGACGACCCTGATAATTAGAATTCTACTGTAGGTTATGTTTTCAGCCTTGGTTCATGACCTGTCACTTGGGCCTGTAAGAAACAACATGATATTGCACTTTCTTCAACAGAAGCAGAGTACCGAGCAACGGTAAATGCAAGTCAGGATGCCTTATGGCTTCAATAGATTCTTTCAGAGTTTGGATTCTAGCATCAACATCCAACTAGCCTTTGGTGCGACAACTAGAGTTCCGTCAAGATTTCCAAATACCTAGTTCAACATCAGCAAAAAAAACACATCGAGCTATGCATGCACTTCATCAGAAAGATCATTCATGATCAAGTTATTGAAGTGCTCTTTTACCCTACAGAAGATCAAGTTGCAAAAATTTTCACAAAGTCTCTTACAGAAGCAAAGTTTTCCAAAATTTGATCTATGTTAGGAGTTTAGGAAGTTGTCATCAAGGGGGGATAGGCTCTAATGCCTCCTTCCTTCTCCTATTGTGTCACTATTGTAAATCATTCAATCATATCCCAAGTTTTTGTTAAGGGGGGATGATATGAAATTTAAACACTTAGGAGTTAGTTAAGATCTACTTTGTCTAATGTGTCGTTAGGTAAAAGTGTGTTTCTAAGTGTGTTTATTTAGTATGAATTAGTATGCATTTGTAGTTAGTAAATCCGATGGTCACGATATGTTCTCGACATAGAGTGATATGATGGTTCATATTCTCCTCGATCTTGATGGCCATTGATCTGTGGCTTAGCACCCGATTGGTCCATGATCTTTATTTAAAGAGCATGAAGGGTAATTTTCCGATGATCGATTGGGAGAAACTCTCTTGTAAAATATCTCTGTAATCTTTTTCTTTTGCAGTAATAAATTGCTCCAAGTGGTCGCGTTGGTTGGGGCCATGGATGTTTTCCCGTAGGGGTTTTACCATGTCAAAACATCGGTGTGTTGATCTTTGATCTGGTTGTGTGAGTGGTTACTGAATGTGTTCATCCTCTGTTGGAATACCTGTGTTGTCGAACATAAATCATTATAGTTTTTTGTGTCATGAGTTGGGGTCTAATGGATAGTACAAATTTTGTGCGACTATGGGTGGGTGGAGTATTGGAGGTTAAAAAGATAGGTGGTTTGGAGGATGCATATGGGCCGATACATTTTATGTTTTTTTTTAGTTTAATGGAGAGAACATGTTGAAAGGATTGAGAAAGTGTGTTTCTTTAAAATAACACAAGTCCATGCTTAATAGAGGGAAACAATCTAGAATTAAACTTAGCAATGAGTACCTCATCAATTTTTGTAATATGGAGCTATAGTGGTAGCTTGGTGAACATGGTGATGTATTGTTGGACAATTTGTTCGAAGGCCTATAGTAGTTGGTATGATTAAGCTAAGATATTTTAGTTATATCTAGGAGGATAAAAATATGCTCATAATGTAGTGATGAATAACATACATGGATTAATATATACATCATTGAGTTTCACCACAAGGGAAAGACTATATTGGTGTGAGAGGAATATGAATTCCATGAGACATTGGCCCACCATTCTACTGTTATACCCTCCAAGTGTGCTATAAAAATTGAAGGCTTATTGGTTGTAGTATGATTAGGGTGAGTTTGGAAGTAAGATTCCATACTATGAATCCAAGAACCGAGCTACTCACCCTCCATGTTCCCAAAAAAATTGGGAAGGGTGAGTTGAGCATCCAACTACAAACATGGTGGTGGTGTGTTGTTGTGTGAATGCATCATAGATGAGAGGATATCTATCAAGGATTCGATTTGGCTATATTTTTGTTGCTAAAACTCCAACATTTGTTGTTGCAAGTCCAAAAACTATTGGGACATATGATTTTCATTAGCCATGGCTAGAGTGTAATAATAGGCAAGATCTAGGGATGAGTGGATGGAACCTCAAATCTAGACTAGTGCAAAGAGAAACAGGGGATTTTAGAGCTTAGATACATTATGAACATGTAATAAACCTATGATAGATAAAATATATCCCTTAACTTCATAAAATGAACCCTAAAACTTTGGAGATACCAAAATACATGCACACAATAATAGACACAAGAATTTAGAAAGAACCCTTAAGGTAGGGTAACCCCATCAAATACTCCTCATGGAAGGAATCACTTTGGAAGCCATGCTTACTACAATACTTCTCATGAGTATTCTTGGGGGTCTATGCCAACTGTCTTATATTATTTCCTCTAACTACCTAGTGG
Source organism: Picea sitchensis (assembly GCA_010110895.2). Classification (NCBI taxonomy): domain Eukaryota; kingdom Viridiplantae; phylum Streptophyta; class Pinopsida; order Pinales; family Pinaceae; genus Picea; species Picea sitchensis. The sequence continues at coordinate 85,790 of SNQJ01S0050914.1, forward strand.
GACTATTTATTACCCATTAGCTACCAAGTGGGCCTATTCCATGATTATGGAAACATTACATTCATTGTCCTTTTGGGTATCTCCATAGGTACACCATATTATCCTACATAGGTACATTACATTCCATCCCCTTCACATGTTTTGTCCTCGAAACATGGGAGGAAGATATACAATATGATCTACTAAGAAATGTAGCCTTTTGGTATGATCTGGATTGGATCATTATATTGTTTTTCATCTATCTTGATGCTTTCAAAGTAAAAAAATTTGGAGGAATCAAATTGCAGGGTCATTTTAACGACATGTCCTAGTTTGGAAAATTGGGGTTCGAAACCCTTCAGAGTCATTTTGAGGCATCAAGTGGAATTTTTTTGGGGTCAAAACTTTCCCAAATTTAGTGAGGACTCTTTTATGTTAATCTACACTTAGGTACCTTTCCAATGGCACAAAAATCGTGTCAATTAGAGCTCGTATGCAAAATTTATGCCTCCTAGAAGTTGACCTATCGCGTTGACCACCATGGTACAAGAGGATGCCACATCATCCCCTATTACTCACGCATATGGGGCTAGCCACATGTGTAATTTCAACAAGATTATAGAAGGTCCAAAACCTTATCACAATTGAGGGTTGAGGAAGTCAAAACCCTACCCCTAGATGGCTATCAAGCTATGTTAAATACCTTGCTGCTAGGAGGAGAAGGGGTTCCATTGTATTTTGTTCCATAGCTAAAAAAAATAGTTGAGACTGGCATTTTGTAATCATAATAGAGGACGAGGAGGATTCTATAGTAGTCGTTCATGCCACAATATGAAAATGTAACTCCATAGTGAGTTCTCATTCCTTTGTATGTGCATTTTATAACTGAAGCAAAGAGAGTAGAGCATATACCTCAATTGCTAGCTAGGTTTTCTCTCGTATTGGGTTTCCCAGGTAAAATATTGTGTTCATTTGTGTGGATGATAATGTCAAATAACTCCTCATGGTTTCATAGTTATGGCCTTACGAAAATGAAGGACCCCCACATGAAGGCTTGAAGCCCCCAAGGTCAAAGAAGCCAAAGTGACCTAAAAGAAGAAATCATTATTTAAATGATAAAGTAAAGTGACAAATTCAAGGTGGATTATTTAAATAATAAAGAGAAGTGACAAAATCAAGAAATGATAAAGTAAGGTGACAAAATCAAGAAGGAATATTTAAA
>SNQJ01S0050915.1:17496-47195 GCA_010110895.2 Picea sitchensis
CCCCTTAGCTTCTTTCCTATTTTTAATTAAACTTAAATAAAAGTAAACATTTAAAAATAAATACATAAATTGTGAAAATAATGATAACATGGGTATATAAAACAATATAAAATACATAGTAAAAATATAAAAGTTGCTAAATTTTAAAATATATGATAAAGTTTATTCATATATTGGAAAAATTATGAAACTAGTTTGTATGGAAACNCCTCCACCTATTTATATCTCTCTCCTTCCCCCTTAGCTTCTTTCCTATTTTTAATTAAACTTAAATAAAAGTAAACATTTAAAAATAAATAAATAAATTGTGAAAATAATGATAACATGGGTATATAAAACAATATAAAATACATAGTAAAAATATAAAAGTTGCTAAATTTTAAAATATATGATAAAGTTTATTCATATATTGGAAAAATTATGAAACTAGTTTGTATGGAAACAAATAAATACAAAGTAAAAATACATACCACATAGTATGGAAACAAATGAATACAAAATAAAAATACATACCACATACTGGTACCCACCCTATAGAGCATTTGAGCCTATTTAATATCTTTCTCCAAGAAATAATTATTTATATTTAAAATAATATATGTATTAGTATTTGCTTTTACAAAACTCTCATCTTATCTAAAATCTATTTCAAATGTACATATTAATAAATATGAGATAGTGAGAAAGTGTAAATGCTTTCATATGAAAGTAATATACTATACAATTACCATTGTATATTGCTTAAAACATGCTTGATTGATATTGAAAACAAAGAAAAAACAAAATAAATATTTAATAAATGTATTTTTATTTAAATAATATGTAAATATTAATAAATATGAAATAGTAAAAGAGAGTAAATACTTCCATATGAAAATAATATATTATACAATTACTATTGTATATTACTTAAAACATGGTTTAAAAGATGCTTGATTGATATTGAAAAGAAAGAAAAACAAAATAAATATTTAATAAATGTATTTTTATTTAAATATTATTTTAAATATATTATATATCATGGTTTAAAAGATGTTTATTAAAATTGAAAAGAAAAAACTAAAACTAAATATAATAAATGCATTTTTGTTTAATTATTATTTTAAATAATTTGAATGTTATTTTAATTATTAAAAGAAGATATTAATGATTTTTTTAAATTGACATTTTTAAAATTTACACAGCATCGATAATTAATAATTTATGTTTAGCAAATCTTACATCAATTAATTAAAAAAATTATAACATATATATGTATAGAATATTTTAATAAAAGGCATTCCTAAAGTAAATTATATTATCATTAATAATTAAGTATCAAAATATACAAATTTATACTATTTTTGAAAAACAAGTATACATAAAACTGAACTTGGAATATTTCAAATTAAATATAAATACAATTATATAACTGAACCTAAAATATTTCAAATTAAATATGGATAGAATTATATAAAATATATTAAATAAAATACAAATAAAATTATATATTGAAAAATATTTAAGAGCTGCATTGTTGGTACTGGAACAGTGGCTAATACCAATAATACTAAGGGCAAGTAATGCAGGATATTTCATGATTTGGCTCCGATTTCCAACTGTGTGAATGAATATTTATGGTAAGGATCAGGATTTGTCATTTATTTTGTCTTAATTAACTATGGCCCAGGGTGTGCATATTATTTTGTACTTTTATTTACAAAACACATACATAAAACTCAAACTAAATAGAACTCAAACTAAATAGAGATAAAATTAATTTAGATATATTAAATAAAATATAAACAAAAATTATATATTGAAAATATTTAACCCAAAATTCAGAAGTATTCATGCATAGAAATTTTCAATTTTTAATTCCGTATTTAGGTATTCATACATAACCATTTTCAATATTATATTTATTATGAAACAAAACAGAAATACCATTGATCGTTGTAGCATTAACGAGAGTTATTAGAAAACAAGTGGTGATAAAAATGCAGAATATAAATACCAATAGACTTGTCTTTGGTATTTATATTCTGTACTAATAGACTTGTCTTTTACTTTGAAAAAAAAAATTGAGAGCCAATGACAAATAGCAATAATACTAATGGCGATGGGTGTAATGCAATAGATTTCATGGTTGTTATGCACAGCGATCAGCTGATTTGGCTTCAAATCTCCTGCTGGGTGGATGAAAGTTATGGTCAGGATCTTTGCAACCTGTGGAGGATCTTATGATTGATTTTCTGGGTGGATGAAAGTTATGGTCTCTGCGGCCTGTGGAGGATCCTATGATGTTTTCTCATCTATTTTGTCTTAATTAACTACAGGGTAAGCCTGTTATTTTGTGCTTTCATTTGTCCATATTTCTGGTGCAAAATTTAGTGCAACTTCATATTATACTCTGTAATTGCAGGTTATTACAATACCCATTTCATTCTATCTATTATTACAATACTTTGTAAGCCGAGGGTAAGCCTATTATTTTGTGCTTTCATTTGCCTATTACAATACTTTGTAAGGACGGAGTCAGCTTTAAGGATTTCTCTGTATTGATGGACAACCATGACTGAAACTCATTGAGGGAGGAGGGAAAGGCAAGAAAAACCATCGGTGATTGAGATTCATTGAGGAAGGAAGGCTGACTGCACTCCGTTAACACTAAAGAAAGACCAAAACAAGAAAAACATGAATCTAATAACCTTATATTAAAAAGGGATATAGAGGAATATAGAGACATACCTGCCTGGGCGTTTATTTTTTGAGATGTAAGGTCGGATCATCTGAGTGTGACTGACCCTAGGGATTGTCTGTTCATTGCAATCCACCGCATCTTTATCCGCAAGACCAACCTGCCTTAATAGAAATGACATCATACTCATGATTGAGACTAGATTTGGTTACTAATAAATAAATATGAGCAAGCTTATCTATTAAAGAGGCATACAGAAAGCCATACCTGTCACTGTTGTGGGCATTTTTGATGCAACGTCCTTCCTTCAAATTCAAAGGACATGCAGCCTCCTCTATCATAAGATAGAGATACACATAGACAGACAAACAGATACACATAGACAGACGAACAGATACACAACCTCACACTTACAGACAAACATAGACACAAATACAAATACAGAGAGACTCTACAAATGACAGGGGAGGAGGATGTGAAGAAACAAGTGCAATGCAATATAAATTCCGCTCCTCCTCAACAGTTAAAGGAGCGTATACAAAAATCTTGATTCCCTTCCCAAAAAAGAGGATCCAAAAATATTGATTCCCTTCCCTAGACCGTTAAAAAGCGGATCCAAAAAAGCTTGATTCCCTTCCAAAACAGCTAACGGATAAATCCTGTTAGTCTCCAAAAAAATCTTGATCCACTTTTGCAAGAAATCTCCGGAGTCCCACCTTCCACTTTATCCATTTCTCCACTTCTCTTATCGTTTCTCAAAATTTGAAAGTTCTAACGAGTTTGAATGACTCACATCAAGATGATAGCTCGGCCTCATGCTCAGCCTCATCGGCTATCATTCGTCATGCTAGGATAATTGATTTCTTAGTTTTATTTATTTATTTATATATGTACTTACATATAGGGATAATAATTATATGGACACTTATTTTGTAGTTCTTTCGAATAGGTTTACACTTATGAAATTTTTTTATTTCAAAATGGCTGTGAGGATTAGTATACTACAATTTAGAAGTTTCAATAAACAAAGAGGTGTTATATGCTAATGAGGGTATTTCAATAGGTCTTTGCTTTCCTCCTTGGGTAATCTAAGGGTTGATTGGTTGCAAGGTAGCATTTTCCTCCTTCATCTATGAACTCAAATAAATTTGTGGGCATTTGAGATGTGCTTTCCCCCTCTACTTTGTAGGAAAAGATGATTAGAGGACTCACACGTATGTCAATGCAATTATCTAAGATAATTTGAGAGGGACAATAGGGACATAGTGCATTTGTAGGCCTATGGGTATTTGAGATTATTTGAGGGATTATAAGCACATCAATGGATTTGTATGCTTACATGGATAACAACATAGTGGGGGGATTTGAGATGATCGAATGGATTACAAGCACATGATTGCATATGTATTCATGCAGGTATTTCAAATGGCCCTTCCTCTGTCTCCTCTAAGTGTTGAGATGATTTGAGGGATTATACGGTGTGTGGGTATTTGAGTTGTTTCAAGGGATTATAGAGACATCAATACATTTGTAAGCCATTTGTCCCCATGTGGGTATTTGAGATGATCTAAGCAATTATAAGCATCTTGGTGGCTCTGTATACCTACGAGAATTTGAGATGATTGTGAGTGGATGTTGTGCCCAAGGGATTATAGGCACATATGCACATTTAGATCTATCATTTTTCATGTTACTAGAACATTGAAATATGTGCTATGTCTTGGTGCTAGTTCATAAGACTAATTCTTGGATACACCTATCTTGTGGTGTCTTGGAATATGTTTTATAATTATGTAGTCTCCTTCTCTCTTGTCACAAATTGGTTGTGAGGGTTGGTCATTCACAATATATAATCCCCAATATACCATGATCCTTATGCCAATGAGGGTGTCCACAGAGGTAGGTAGTATGCCCATGTAACTAAGATAATGACAATCATAATACTTTTCTTTCTAGTATGCCAATTAAATAATTTTAACCCATTGATAAGCATGCCATTTGTATGCATGCAGGTATTTCATATGATCCAATTCATTACATGCCTATAGGTATTTGATATGATCCAAGGATAATTCCATAAATAGATTGTGAGTGGGTGTTGTGTTTGAGAGATTATAGGCACATTGATGCATGTATATCGTTGTGAGTATTTGATATGACAAGCATGTCAATGCATTTGTATGCTTGCAAGTATTTAAGATGGTATGAGGGATTGCGAGGATGTCAATTAATTTTCATGTATGTGGGTATTTGAGATGATTTGAGGATCATTTTGTCACTTAGTTGTAAGTGGGTGTTGTGTAATGGATAAATGCCTCCATAATTAGATAATAATTAATTTGATTTAATGTGTAATGTGTATGAGCTACTTGTTCAGAACATTGACAATAGGGGTTGCTATATATGCCCTTTGGAAACTCCTCTTAAGATTACACAAATTTTGGGTTTACCTCATTTACTCATCACATTGTATTGGCATTAGAGCTTGTATATGATTTTTGGATCTTTTGGCTCAAGAGAATTTGAAGAATTGAAAGAGGAGGAGAAACATGCCAATTTTAGATNATTACATGCCTATAGGTATTTGATATGATCCAAGGATAATTCCATAAATAGATTGTGAGTGGGTGTTGTGTTTGAGAGATTATAGGCACATTGATGCATGTATATCGTTGTGAGTATTTGATATGACAAGCATGTCAATGCATTTGTATGCTTGCAAGTATTTAAGATGGTATGAGGGATTGCGAGGATGTCAATTAATTTTCATGTATGTGGGTATTTGAGATGATTTGAGGATCATTTTGTCACTTAGTTGTAAGTGGGTGTTGTGTAATGGATAAATGCCTCCATAATTAGATAATAATTAATTTGATTTAATGTGTAATGTGTATGAGCTACTTGTTCAGAACATTGACAATAGGGGTTGCTATATATGCCCTTTGGAAACTCCTCTTAAGATTACACAAATTTTGGGTTTACCTCATTTACTCATCACATTGTATTGGCATTAGAGCTTGTATATGATTTTTGGATCTTTTGGCTCAAGAGAATTTGAAGAATTGAAAGAGGAGGAGAAACATGCCAATTTTAGATAGTTGTTGTGAAGAGAAACATGAATAAGGAGTTCCCTTGTCGATGTCAATACTTAGATTAGAGAAATAAATATTTGTATGCTCCAAGGAACATTGGGTTGCATTAAGATGCACTGTGAATACCCATGGGTATTAAATTGTATAGATAAATCTATATTGAGAACAATGATTGCAGGTAGAAGAATTTAAGGAGATTGATTTATAGTTAGTATGTTGTTGAGAAGCCAAGGAGAGTAAGAGTAAGTACCTCTTGTTGAGAGAATCCTTCTATAACAAACTTATCTTGGTACTCTTACATACTCTCATTAATTACAGTTAATGAATCAATCATTGATTTGACATATGGTTTTGTAATTGTCTCCTTAAGGATATAGAAACTCTTTAGAGTAAGAGTCTCATCAAGGATAGAGAAACCATCATCCATCATGGCATCTTTCCACACTTGGTCAATTCTATTTGTGAATAGATTGTGAAGGCTACCTTATTGCATTACTTTGGAAAAAAATCGAATAGATCCATGGATGTTGTCTCTAATGTTGACTTGTTGACCATCGAACCTAACAAAACACTATAAATGTGATGCAAGAAATTGAAAACAAAATCTTCATTAAATCAAGAATGTAAAAGATATGATATAACTCAATATAATCACCTAAAGGCTTATGGAAATATATGGATCCCAATCCCTTAACATGATATGTGGCATCACCACCCAACTCCACACGAATTACTCCTTCTTGCTCTTGAAACATGTTTGATACCTTTATATCATAAGTCATATATCTCGAAGATCCATTATCCACATACCATCCAACACTTGAAATTGTGTTGGTGGAAAGGCACAAAACCATGGAAAAGTTTTTTACATCAATCCTAGTGGTCAACTCGTCCACACGTTGAGGTTTAATACTTCCTACAAACAATACATGTTGTTGTTTCTTACCCTTTCCCTTGTTCTCAAGACAATAAGAAGAATAATGGCCATGCTTGTTGTAGTTGAAATATTTTATATGGCTCAAATCCTTCTTCTTTTGGTTAGAAGATCTTGAGTCTACTTTCTTATTTTGACCCTTTCCAGATCCTTTCTTTCATCCCTTCCTCACCTTCCATATGAGGGATAGGTCTAGAACATCCTCATAACTAGTTGTGATCGAGATTTATGAGCGAAACGAACTGTCTAATAGACTGAATACAATAACACAGAGATACAGAGAACAACAACATATATCTAGTGAACAATAACTTCTAATGAAAAAATGAAATTGGTTGAAACTGTAAAACTATAGAATTGAAAACAATTTTCTCGAATGGTGGTAGCTATCTTTGAGAAGAGATGTGGCTGCTACGCGCATCCATATGAGTAGAATGATTACAATGAGTCTCCAAAGGCCTTTTTTAACATCACTCATGAATGCCAAAACCCTAGACATCCAAAAACCTAACCCAAGGAAGTGAAATGTCAAAAGTTATCTAGGCCTCGCTGGGTAATTTGGTACCTTAACTTCCCTAGGTCGTACCTTTTGCATACAACCTTCATTTTAGGTGTGTGATATCCCGTTGGAAAGATATTTTTGAGAACTACATATTATTCCATCAAACTCTGACTATGTCTTCAGTTTGACTATGGAAATCCAAAAAAACATTGTTTAGGGCCCCAAAATGGCCCTGGAAGTACAAAAAGATGTGCTGACATGAAAATTTTCAAAACAATCAAGTTGGATTAGGTGGGCGGACACCATTATCCACCTAGAAGATGTGTAAGGATTCAGACATCCCCGGAAGTGTAGAACTTATAATTACAAAGAAGTATAGAAGAGTGTGTTGAACTAAAAGTTTTCAAGAGGAGCCAGTTGGAATAGGTGGGTGGCCACCAATGTCCATCTGGATCAAGTTGAGACTTGTTGTAGTCTCATCTCTTCTGTAATGAAGCATCCCATAACCAATCGAAGTTAGGTAACTTTTCCAAACCATAGATAACTTGAGTTGTGTCATAGTAGACTAAATCCATCAAGATAAATACAAACTATCACATTATCCTCAACTAAGTCCCCAATTGAAACAATAATCTCTCAACACTGCAATCTTCATGAGATAGCTTGCTATTGTATCTTTTTTCCTCATCCAAGTAGAGATGAATTTGTTTTTTCAAGAGCATATTCCTAGATATGTTCATACTATAGTACAAGTTTCCCAACACATTATGCATCCCTTTGGAAATATTTAATTTGATGATATAAATAATTAGGGGATTTTCACCAAATCCAATGGTATTTTCTTTGCATTTACTAACTTATTTTTGTGTTCTACTTTATCTTTGGGATTTATAGGCGGTGCAACTACATTATCCACAAGGTACCATACATATTCCATTTCAAATAGGTTTTTTAATATCAACTTATATGGCACAAAGTTGGAGGCTCCTTCCAACAAGTTTACTACCTTCTTGTTGTGCTTTGCATGATCTTTGGGATTTGTAGGTGGTGCAACCTGTTGAAATGTTTGACAGTACTAAGAGAGGGGTGAATCAGTACTATATACTTTTATTACATTTTATTATGATCTGATTTTAAAACACAATTAGGATTTATACTTGCAAGTCATTTATACCAGAAATGTACTCATCATAATTGCAGACAATGTTCAACACATTTACACATATAGAAGTGGAAACCCAAATTGTGAAGACCTTACAAATATTTATAAATGAATATCAATTCATGTAAGAATAACTGTCAATGAGGACACCAACCTTATGTAGGAACCAACCAACAAACAAGAAACAACCTAGAAATGGACGAGGACACCAATCCTCTGTAGGCACCAACCTACAAACATACACCAACCTATGAAAATTCTAGGTCCTATCAGCTTTCCTTCTTGGTCTATCTTTGACCAAAGAAAGGCTCTAAGTTTCTTCTGTCAGGTAAAGTATTTTCTGTTGCTTTATAACAACCAATAGTCCAAAAGTATTTTGTTGATTTGTTACGGTTATGTTCTCGATTTTGGGTGCTCTAGCATGTCATTTTTGTCACCATAAATTAGTACATGCATCTCAAAATAAACATACCACACCTAAACATCATTTACTATTGAATATGAATATATCTAAGAAACTAAATCATGCATTTGTAGACACAGGTATTTTTGGTCAACATGACCCTGGATAAAACCCCCGCTATGGAAAACCAGTTTGGAGTATGTGTGTATATATGAGGAAAGTAGAAGAAGGGTTACAGTAAATACAATATATGAAAGAACCTAATACAATAGAAACTCCAATTGAGCTGATATACAAGATCTAAATCAACAGATGTGCCCCAGAGTGGTGCACCACTCTTGCAAACTGCCAGAACCACTGAATCTGCTCCAACTGTCAATTATGAGCTTAGATCTAAAAACCCCTCCATAGGAATGAGGCTCTAGTAGATGGCCTCCCTCTGAAACTGATCTCATTATAATCTGATGGCTATATATCCTACCAGGTACAAATCATCCTCCACAGCTAATGCACCCCTCTCAGAAGTAGAATAGCTCCAGTAAATAATCAAGGCAAGTAGCTCCAAGCCTCCATGAATGAAAGAATGCAACCTCCCTCAAGAATTCTCACAAAACTGACCTCATCTTCATCCTCCAAGAGCTCCTCTCTCAACAAGAAAAAGACCAAATGAAGAATGTGCCCTGCCTTCACCCTTTGCACCCCTCTTTGACTAGCAAAAGGAAACCTAGATATTCAAGGGTGGAGATCATTTCATCTCCAGTCTAATCGATGGTTGAGATCTCCCCATGAATATATAAATCAAAAAATCACTTTGGGTTAAGTTTCCTAAGTCAACTTTATGTCTCTAATTCACCCCTTTGTGAACTAATAGTCATTTTAGGCCAAAATGACTAAATTTCACTTTATCCAAAGTCAAAGTGAAATTAGACAAAAGTACAAGGTACAAAGTGTAATTTCCTTCCCTCATGTGCTAAGGAGGTCATAAGCACATGGAGAACACCTCCCAAGGTACAAAACTTAACACTCCCTCTTACCGAGGAAGGTGTTCCTCACCAAGCCCATCTTGTCTCTAAAATAGACATGCTTGCCCCGTGGCAGGTCCTTAGTGAGAATATCTTCTACTTGGTCATCTGTAGATATATAGTGCAACTGAACTGCCCCTCTTTGAACCCAGTCACGAATGTAGTGGTACCAGATCTCAATATGCTTTGACTGGTCATGAAACACTGGATTCTTAGAGAGTTTTATGCAACTCTGATTATCACAGTGAATGAGATTCGGAGACATTTCCTGACTGAATAAACCAACTGGCATATTGCGAAGCCAAATGGCCTCACAAATGGCATGACTAGCCGCCATATACTCTACCTCAGCCGAACTCAAAGAAACCGACTTATGCTTCCGGATGAACTAGGAAACAAGTCCTGACCCCAAACTAAAGCAACACCCTAAGGTGCTTTTCTTGTTAGCGGCACATCCTGCCCAGTCTAAATCTGTGTAGCCAACCAAACTGACTCCATCTCCCTTGACATAGTATAGGCCATAGTTCACTGTCCTAACAACATACATGGATGATTTTAAGGATGGAAATTTATTTTAAAATGTAGAAACCTTGGTGAATCTTACTAATCCTTCATATGCCAACTATAAATGATTAGCGATATTTTTGTAAAAATATTTAAATTTCTAAGGATTTTATATAGTTTTTATAAAATTTTAGCGATTGTTAAGGTAAAATAATTTTATCCTATAGAATTTGGGCGAATCATTTTTAAAATAGCGAATCTGGTTTTTGGAAAAACCATGGAAAATTAGCCCATGAGCGAAATTTAGCCCCTAAAATCATCCCTGGCAACATATCTCAAGACGTGTTTTCCCCAACCATGTGAACTCTCCTCGGCTCAACCATGTAGTGGATGAGTGTGTTCATGACAAAACATATATCTGGTTTGGTGTTAACCAGATACATAAGTGAACCGATCAACTACCTGTATACTGTGGCATCCACCAACTGGCTATCTGAAGCACTAAACTTCTTCCAGTTGGTGATCATAGGTGTAGACATGGGTCTGTAGTCCTCCATCTGAAATATGCTCAAAATATCTGCTGCATACTTCCCCCTGCCCGAGAAATATGTGACCCTCCTCTTTCCATACCTCCATACCCAGAAAGTAGTGCATCAATATGATATCACTCATCTCAAACTATGATGCAAGTCCCATCTTGCACTCAGCTATGAGATCCTCAGCTCCAATAATGAATAAATCATCCACAGACAAAATGAGAATGAGTGTGTCCTCACCCCTAATGATGAAATAGAGGTTCAGATCAACATCTCTCTTCTCGAAGCCCATTTGAAGCAAATAAGTATCAATCCATGAATACCAAGCTCGGGGAGCTTGCTTCAGACCATATAGTGCCTTTCTCAGAAGACACACGTGAGTCTCCCCGTCACTCACCTCAAACCCTTGTGGCTGCTCTATGTACACCTCCTCCTCAATAAAGCCATTCAGAAATGTGATTTTCACATCCATCTGGTAAATGCGCCAACCCATCTCTGCTACTATGGAAATGATAGTCCTAATAGAAGTGTATCTCGCAACTGGTGCAAAAGTCTTGTCATAATCGACTCCCTCAATCTGTGAGAAGCCTCGTGCCACAAAACAAGCCTTGTGTTTCTCCACGCTTCCATCTGTAGCCATCTTGGTCTTGTACAACCACCTGGAAGTCACAACTGACTTCCCCATTGGCCTCGAAACCACATCCCAGACATCATTGTGCACAATCAAGTCATACTCAACCGTGGCCTCTCTCCAGACCTGATGGTCAACTGTCTGTGAAAAATTCTGTGGCTCAGTATCCTTGATACTTGTCACTAGTGCCAAATATGCTCCCAATTTGAATGGCGGCTTGCTCTCTCTGATCTATCTCTTGGGCTCCCCTACATTCTCTCTGGCCTCCTTCAGGGTCTCCTAAAACCATCTAGGTCTCCTCTTCCATGAAGTGGTCAATGGAGAAGTAAGGCCTCTCTACCCAAGAGTAACAGCCTCTGGGATCATCTCAACACTCTAAGATCCTAAGGAATGTACTCCCTCTGAAGTCTGTGCCCCATCTGGCTGAACATGCTCTGACTATGACCCTAAATTTGTGCATGGTGACCCTGCCACCCTTGATACTGGTGTACCTGATGACTGAGGATGTTCTCCCTCTGAGACTGCAATTGGAAACTCTGCATCATCCTCAACTCCAATTCTCGACTCAAGAGATCTCTCAAAATCCCTGTCCTCCTCAAATCTAACATCTCTTCTCACCACCACTTTCCTAAGTGGCAGAATGTAAATGCGATAGGCTTTTGACACCTCTGAGTATCCGACTAGAATCCCCTACTGGGTTGTGGGGTCTAGCTTTGTGCTCCTCTCCGAGGGGACATGAGAAAAAGTCGAGCATCCAAATATCCTAATGTGCTTGACATCAGGCCTCCTATCGGTGAAGCCCTCCTCAGGAGTCATCTTCCCCAAAATCTTATGGGGCCTCCTGTTCTGCAGGTAAACTGCAGTAGCACATGCATCTGCCCACAAATATAAAGGCAAACTATGATCATGCAGAATAGATCTCGTTGCACCGGTAATGGCCCGGTTCTTCCTCTCAGCAACCCCGTTCTACTGGGGGTTGTAAGGTATGGTCATATGTCTCCTGATGCCATGCTGTGCACAAAAGTCTACAAACTGTCTTGAGGAATACTCTCCCCCGTTATCTGACCGCAAGACTTTGATCCTCTTTCCTGATTGGTTCTCCACAAGAGCTCTGAACTCTTGGAACTGTGTGAAGACCTCACTCTTGGCCTTTAGGAAATAGATCCAAGTCTTCCTCGAGTAGTCATCAATAAATGTGAGATAGTACTCACAACCACTCAAGGACCTCCGAGTCATGGGCCCACACACGTCCATGTGTACTAAATCTAGTATCCCAGCTGACCTGGTGTCACTTCTGGGGAACGATGCCTTGGAAAACTTGTCAAGCGCACACCCTCTGCAAACATCTTGATGATCTATGCTAATTTGTGGAACTCCGATCACAACCTCTCTCAGTCCTCCAAGAGCCCCATGATGTAGGTGGGCCATCCTCCGATGCCATAACTCACACAACTGTCTACTACTATCGCCACTCGCTACCAAAGAAAAAAGTGGCTGAAAAAACAATATGAATATTTTCCCCTCTCTCACTCCAATCACCTGTCCCGAGGCACATGAAGAACCTCGAGGATGAATCAGTACTTCGGTGCCTCTAAATGTCACCTCAAGAACTCTATCCTAGAGGGTGGAAACTGATATCAGATTCTTCTTCATCCCAGGGACATACAGAATGTCCATGAATGATATGGGTGGCAAGCCATCTCTCTGAAAAGCAATTGTGCCAACCCCTGCAACTGTGAAAGCTCTGTCATCTCCAAGATCAATCTCCATCCTGATCTCTCTAACTCTGAGATCATAAAAGTTCTCTCGAAGTCCATTCATATGGCTTGAAGCCCCACTATCTATATACCAGAATACCAAGCTCAGGGAGCTTTCTTTAGACCATATAGTGCCTTCCTCAGAAGACACACGTGAGTCTCCCTGTCACTCACCTCAAACCCCTGTGGCTGCTCTATGTACACCTCCTCCTCAATAAAGCCATTCAGAAATGTGATTTTCACATCCATCTGGTGAATGTGCCAACCCATCTCTGCTGCTATGGAAATGATAGTCCTAATAGAAGTGTATCTCACAACTGGTGTGAAAGTCTCGTCATAATCAACTCCCTCAATCTGTGAGAAGCCTCGTGCCACAAAACGAGCCTCGTGTTTCTCCACGCTTCCATATGTAGCCATCTTGGTCTTGTACAACCACCTAGAAGTCACAACTAACTTCCCCATTGGCCTTGGAACCACATCCCAGACATCATTGCGCACAATCAAGTAATACTCCTCAACCATGGCCTCTCTCCAGACCTGATGGTCAACTGGCTACGCAAAATTATGTGGCTCAGTATCCTTGATACTCGTCACTAGTGCCAAATATGATCCCAATTTGACTAGAGGCCTGCTCTCTCTGATCTAGCTCTTTGGCTCCCCTACATTCTCTTTGGCCTCCTTCAGGGTCTCCTAAAACCATCTAGGTCTCCTCTTCTCTGAAGTAGTGAACGAAGAAGTAAGGCCTCTCTGCCCAAGAGTAACTTCCTCTGGACTCGTCTCAACATTCTGAGATCCTAAAGACTATACTCCCTCTGAAGTTTGTGCCCCATCTGGCTGAACATGCTCTGAATGTGACCCTAAAGCTGTGCATGGTGACCCTATCACCCCTGATACTGGTGTACCTGACGAATGAGGATGTGCTCCCTATGAGACTGCAACTGGAAACTATGCATCATCCTCAACTCCAACTCTCAACTCAAGAGATCTCACAAAATCCCTATCCTCCTCAAATCTAACATCTCTTCTCACCACCACCTTCCTAAGTGGCAGAATGTAAATGCGATAGGCTTTTGACACCTCTGAGTATCCAACTAGAATCCCCTGCTGGGCTGTGGGGTCTAGCTTTGTCCTCCTCTCCGAGGGGACATGAGAGAAAGTCGAGCATCCAAATATCCTGATGTGCTCGACATCGGGCCTCCTATCAATGAAGGCCTCCTCAGGAGTCATATTCCCCAAAATCTTATGGGGGCTCCTGTTCTACAGGTAAACTATAGTAGCACATGCATCTTCCCACAAATACAAAGGCAAACTCTGATCATGTAGCATAGATCTCGCTGCACCAGTAATGGCTTGGTTCTTCCTCTCGGAAACCCTGTTCTACTGGGGGTTGTAAGGTACGGTCATTTGTCTCCTAATGCCATGCTGTGCACAGAAGTCTACAAACTGGCTCGAGGAACACTCTCCCCTGTTATCTGACTGCAAGACTTTGATCCTCTTTCTCGATTGGTTCTCCACAAGAGCTCTGAACTGTTGGAAATGTGTGAAGACCTCACTCTTGGCCTTCAGGAAATAGATCCAAGTCTTCCTTGAGTAGTCATCAATAAATGTGAGATAGTACTCACAACCACTCAAGGACCTCTGAGTCATGGGCCCACACATGTCCATGTGTACTAAATCCATTATCCCAACTTACCTGGTGTCACTTCTGGGGAACGATGCCTTGGCAAACTTGCCAAGCGCACACCCTCTACAAACATCCTGATGCTCTATGCTAATCTGTGGCACTCTAGTCACAACCTCTCTCAGTCCTCCAAGAGCCCCATGATGTAGGTGGGCCATCCTCCATTTCCATAACCCACACAACTATTTTTTGCTATTGTCACTCGCTACCAAAGCAAGAAGTGGATGAAAAAACAATATGAATAGTTTCCCCTCTCTCACTCCAATCACCTATCCCGAGGCATGTGGAGAACCCCGAGGATGAATTAGTACTTCGGTGCCTATGAATGTCACCTCAAGACCTCTATCCTGGAGGGTGGAAACTGATATCAGATTCTTCTTCATCCTAGGGATATACAGAACATCCGTGAATGATATGGGTGGCAAGCCATCTCTCCGAAAAGAAATTGTGCCAACCCCTACAACTATGAAAGCTCTGTCATCTCCAAGAGAAATCTCCATCCTGATATCACTAACTATGAGATCAGAAAATTTCTCTGGAAGTCCAGTGATATGGCTTGAAGCCTCGTTGTCTATATACCAGATACTGGGTGCCGTCTCAACTGAAGTGTATCATGTGAGGAAAGCACACTCTCTCTGAAACTGTGTCTGAAAGTCAATCTCCTCTGCTATAGTTGTGGTACCCCCATTCTTCTTCTTCCTATCTGGGCACTATCCAACTAGTTCCCAAACTTCTTACAAACAAAGCACTTCAGTTTTCTCATATCTCTCTTCTGACCACTACCCTGACCACTTCTTCTCTCTCCTCCTCCACTCCCTTGTGGTGTGGCCCCAAACTTGAGACCTTGCTGACCCCCATGATTGGCCTTGTTCTTGCCCTTTTTCCAAAGAGCAAGATCCTCCTCACCCTGACCAATCTGTTGTTGTTGTTGTCCAGAAGCCTCGGCTGCCAACCAAATCTCCTCCTGGACAAAATCATCCCACATGCTCTCTCATGTAGGCATGACCTCCTTGGAAACTATGCCATGTACAAATGGACCCCACGGTTTGGTGAAGCTATTCATATCTTTCCTCACCAAAGAGTTAGGGTCAACAACCTTGCCGATGGCTCCAAGTTCAACTCTGATCTGAGTGAAGCGACCAAGGAATGAAGTTACCGACTCATCCTTGAGCATGCTAATGCCCCTGAGTCAGTCATGAAGAACCATATTCCAATTCTCATTGGAGCTCTCATACAACTTACATAGAGATGCCCACATCTCATATGCACAAGCCTTCCCCGTCAAATGGGGTATGATATGGTCACGAACTACGTTACAAATGGTCCTCTTTGCCTTGTTGTTCTTCTTCCGAAACTCTGCCACCAAGACGGGATCAGTGACAGGAATGGTGGGAACAACTTCCTCGACTATATCCCATAGCTCGAGGTCCTCTAAGACGAAGACCATCCTCACCTTCCAAGGTGACCAATTGCTAGCCCCTGCTATCTTGTCCTCAAATCGCATCTGAGATGTTGACATGTCTGCCAAAATGCACTGCCCTCACTCTACCAAGGAAAACACTATCTCACTCCTGTCAACATAGGTGTGAAAAGAGACAAGTGTGATCTGACCTCACTCCTAACAAAAGAGTTGTGAAAAGAGGTCAAGTCAAATCAATCTCATTCCTACTGCATAGGTGTGAAAAGAGATTGATGACTAGTGTCCAAAACTTCCCAACTCTCCTCTGAAAAAAATTTCCCTCTAACAACCACTGAATGAGTCAATGGTTGTCCTCAGAATCTACCAGAAAGAAGTGTATGAAAGCCACTCAAAATGTTGTCCCAACTGCCCAAAAATTCAGCCACCGAAGCTTTGATACCATGTGAAAATTCTAGGTCCTATCAACTTGCCTTCTTGGTCCGTCTTTGACCAAATAAAGGCTCTAAGCTTCTTCTGTCAGGTAAATTATTTTCTACTATTTTATAATAGCCAATAGTCCAAAAGTATTTTGCTGATTTGTTATGGTTATGTTCTCGATTTTGGGTGCTCTAGCATGTCGTTTTTGTCACCAGAAATTAGTACATGCATCTCAAAATAAACATAACACTGTACCTAAACAACATTTGTTGTTGAATATGAATACATCTAAGAAAATAAATCATGCATTTGTAGACACAGGTATTTTTGGTCAACATGACCCTGGATAAAAACCCCCCAGGGAAAACTAGTTTGGAATATGTGTGTATATATGAGGAATGCAGAAGAAGTGTTACAGTAAATACAATATATGAAAGAACCTGATACAATAGCAACTCCAACTGAGTTGATATAAAAGATCTAAATCAACAGATGCGCCCCAGAGTGGTGAGCCCCTCATGCAAACTTCTAGAACCACTTAATCTGCTCCAACTGTCAACTGTGTGAGCTCAGATCTGAAAACCCCTCCATAGGAATGAAGCTCTAGTATATGGCCTCCCTTTGAAACTAATCTCACTACAATCTGATGGCTAGATATCCTACCAGGTACGAATCAACCTCCACAGCTAATGTGCCCCTCTAAGAAGTAGAATAGCTCCAGTAAATAATCAAGGCAAGTAGCTCCAAGCCTCCATGAATGAAAGAAAGTGACCTCCTTCAAGCATCCTCACAAAACTGACCTCACATCCAGCCTCCAAGAGCTCCTCTCTCAACAAGCAAAAGACCAAATGAAGAATTTGCCTCGCCTTCACCCTTTGCACCCCTCTTTGACTAGCAAAAGGAAACCTAGATATTCAAGGGTGGATATAATCTCATCTCCCATCTAATCGATGGTTGAGATCTCCCCATGAATATATAAATCACAAACCCACTTTGGGTTAAGTTTCATAAGTCAACTTTATGTCTCTAATTCACCCCTTTGTGAACTAATATTCATTTTAGGCCAAAATGACTAAATTTCACTTTATCCAAAGTCAAAGTGAAATTAGACAAAAGTACAAGGTACAAAGTGTAATTTCCTTCCCTCATGTGCTAAGGAGGTCATAAGCACATGGGGAACACCTCCCAAGGTACAAAAATCAACACAACCTGCAAGTGAATGTAGACAACAATCCTTTGTAAATGGGCACCAACATGCAAATAGATGAGGACACTAATCCTATGTAGGAACCAACCTACAAACATACACCAACATGCAAATTGAGCTCCAACTCAATCTTTCCTTGCTCCACCCTACCACCCTCTATTTTTCATTTGTTCACAAGAAACTGTTGTACTGCATTTATATTATTCATTTTGATCTAACATAGACTTTCAAAAACTTCCAGAATAGAGTTACATCTGTACAGAACTATCATAACTACACAAGATCTTCTTATTAAGTTTTTTTTATTTATTCTTACCACAATCTTTATACCTTAATTTTTCTGATGTTCATCGAACTTACTCCTCTAAAGTTTATGTCACCATACCTTTCAATCATTTCCCTAGAAATTCAATGCACATAACAAGTCTTCAGTCCCTTAGAATGCCGAGAATTCCATCTTCCTTGTTTCTCTGTTATTTTATTAGCTCGAAATGACCATATTGATGCTCCTCGTTTGTTACTTCATCTTCATAGTCATGCCCCTCTGTGATCACTACTAAAATAAAAAAAAGTTATCTTAGAGCTCCCTTCTCTACACATATTCACTTTTATTCATATATATATATATATGGATTCAATTTGAATTTTATGGATTTATTTTACAATGAATGCAAAACAAATTCATCCTTCGAGTCAACCACAACACCAAAAAATTCATTGAAAATTTGCACAGAGTGTAATCCCCTTGGGATTCTTTTATTTTATTACTTGAGTTATCCCAGTGGGCATAGAACCAAGTGTGTGGGATCACAATTTTTATTGTGGGGGTCTATATCCTTGACTTGGATCTCGAGGAAGTGGGGGATGCAATAAACAATGTGCCAACATGTGTATATCCTTTTGAACACATGTTGAAATTGTGTGGGGGGGAGGGGTGCCTTTTTATTAACCCGTGTGCTAGTTAGTCTCCTACAATTTGACAAGATTCATTGATCTCCTCTGTTTCTGGACGATGAGATATCCATCATCCGATCTTATTTAATACAATTTTTAGTTGTGGGCCACATGATATTTAAGGATCATCGTTGATCCATTGTGTGATCAATGGTCAATATTCCTCCTCACTAATCCGATTAGCGGTTCTGCTATAGATGGTGGTGTCGTCATATTAGAGACTCACTAAATTTAGTTTCTTTGTCGTTTACACCTACCATTTTCTCTATGATGATCAATGATCCTAGTTATACCACATCACCACACTGTGATCCCCCCATGTGGCTTTATTACCACCATGGATCTTCTTGCCATCAATTTATTTCCATTATTCGATTCATTATTATTTACCATAGAATGTTTATGTGTTATGGACATTGAATTTCCTTGATGGTCACAGGTTTGAGAATGATTTTTCATGCACGTAAAATATTTTTATGCTCTTGAGAGCTTACATAGGAATTGGCTTGGTGGATGATAGGAGACCTTCAATGTGGATTGCACTTTTTTAGTCCCCCTACAATGTTGACATCAATGACACATGCTATCCAACAATCTCCCCTTATAGGGTTGACATCAATGAAACAAACTATCCAACAATCTCCCCCTTGTCATTGATGGAAACCACTAAGTAAATCATCTCTTACTCCCCTTGTGAGTATTACTCCCCATGTGGGTATGCTAAAAATTTTACTTAGTAATGGGTCATTGTTCTTCTTTATTCATTTTCTCCCCCATGTGTCACTCTATTGCACAGTTTTGTTGATCATGGTTCACTGTTTATTTTATTTCTTCATTTTATCCCCCATGTGTCACTCCATTGAAAAATTATGTTGATTGATGATTTACTGCATTCTCTCCCCCTTTGAAACAATTAAAAGAATCCCTTTAATCTTCTCTACCTTTCTGCAACTCCCCCTGTCAATAAATTTTCTCCCAAGGATTATAAATATGTATTTCAAGAAGTTGCTTCAGAATTTTTGCTAGTAAAACTTTGTACACAGTCATTGTGACATCCCCAAAAATAAAGTATTTTTTGAAATTTAAAATTTGCTGGAAATTATTCCATTTTTAGTAAATTCGAATTTGGAATTTTTTTTCCATTTATGGCAATTCCAAATTTCGAATTTGATAAATTGTAATTAATTATTATGATTGTTGGGCAGAGACCTTATCTGACCCAACTAATTATTTGACTATGACACTTGTATGTAAACAGAATATTGTTTTATTTATTGCAGGAGGACAAATGGAACAACCATGTTAAATTCAGCTGACCATGACTCCATCAGTGGGGAACATGTTGGAACTACCTCTGGGCTGATTTTTACAAGTGGAAAATCAAGGATTTGGCCATTGGTAGCCCCTGAAAATCAGGGATCTAGAAAGATGTGAAAATTCCCAAGGGAGGGAAAAAAGACCTAGGCAAAACGATTTTATGGATAAATAGCATATGTGAGGAGGCAGGATGTTGCCTAGTATGCTGGGGAAAAAGGACTACTAGACACTTGCTGTTATGAACACTGAACCTTGAGTGTGAGGCAAGGAGAGGATTATAGATAGAAGAAACATTGTTGAAGAGGAGATTTCAAGTTCACCCTGATGGATTCATGGTCAGGCTAGGGGGTGAAACAGGCAAGTGATTTGGTTGCCCAGTTCTAAGGTTGGGAGGAATGTGGTTGTTCCCTTTGTCTTCCTATGAATTGGTTCAGATATGTATTCTCTTCCTTCTCTGTTTTGAATGATCGTATATCTGATGTAGTGAACTCGTTGAATCTGAATTGAAATTATGTTCCATCTCTTTGAATTAATTCAATACAGTATTAATGCCCTCTTTTAATTCAGTATGAATACCATAACCTGGGCAAAATCTATTCAATGTATGAAGTATAAAAGGAAGCTTATAGAATGCCTTATGAATTAATGTTGAGTAACATTTTTACGTTTGATTGAATCCCGAATGAATATTAAAGTCTGCCTTTTGATTGTTATGATAATCGAAAGGAAATTACATGGTTGAATTTTGTTATAATCCCTTTTTAAGCTAGGTTATTATTACAAAGACAGTTGTAGCGTAATTACCAGTATATTGAAACTCCAGTGTACATAATTATCTACTTGTAAATGGACTTGAACCTAAGAACTTTGCATAGGGTATTTATACTTCGGTAGGAACTTATGTGCCAAGTGATGATAATGATTAGGGTTTTATTTTAAGTACCTGATAGCCCAAAACAAATAAAAAAACCAGGTACGACATAAATCACAATCAATATTTCTTTTACCTATATATATATATATATATGCCTAAGTATTACAGTGGAAATGGACAAAATTACGAGTACAGAAGTTATAAGTGAGTTCCTTCCGATATGTATGCAACTTTTTCGTTTTAGAGCTTAATCCCAATTCCACCGATATGTCTACACATTTTTCGTTTTAGAGCTTAATCCCAATAGTGTTCACATACAACTAGAAGACAGATAGATATTTAATCCATATATATATATATATATATATATATATATATATATATATATATATATATATATATATATATATATATATATATATATATTCTGAATAAATAGGAGCTGTAAGTAACAATCCTAATTGACCATAACAAAGCCTCTGAGCATAATGACACAAAATAATAAAATAGAGTGAGAGAAACTTTTCCAATTATAAACATTCTAATTATGATGAAGAAATCGTAATACCATTAAGCGGATTTTAAATCAGCCATGCCTGATATTGTTTTCAGTTACATTGTCACAAGAAAAGAATTTGGGAATTAAATCTCAAAAGGCTCTTAATATAAATATAATTCTCGTAAGTATTGTGTCCTCCTCCAACTACAAGTTATCAATATATCAATTGGAACATCCTTAAAATCTGGAAGACACCGAGAATCAGGACGAAACGTCTTCAGTAACAAAAAATTATAGAGCATCGATTCTCATTTATAGTACTCAGAAGAATAAGTCTGCGAGACACTGAGCATAGAACCCAAATACATTTTGTTGTGGTAGGTAATATTCGGCATCCCATAGCTTGGCATGGTTGACATCCCTGCAAATTTTATCATTTAAAGCATTAGTATAATATACAAATTAAAACAAATGCAAAATTTCAATAGAACGATGAATATTGGAAATAGTTGAGACCAAACAATACTTAACTTACACCTAGAGTCCAACATCCTTCCCTTGTCTCTTTCCATTTGAATAAACATCCCAGGATCAGGAGAAGGGGGTCCAAACATCCTTGATGGGTACCCTCACATCAAAAGGATCCCACCATTAGTGTCGGTACCAAATCTTAGTAAGTCCTCTCTTACAAAGAAGTAGTCAGTAGAGAAAACCCTTAACCTGTAAACTATTCAAGCATGCCTTACGAGGAGACTGAAGTAATAATACAGATATTTCGTACAGGACATAGACCTTATTAAAGGGGTTAAGTTTGAAACATTCATGAACCAAACTACAACGAATAATTATAACTAAACAGTAAAGGGAAGGGTCATTACTCTATGATATTCAAGTGACAGGAACTAATCTCCGACCGTATAGATAACAAGTTTTCAGTACAAACTTTATACACCGTAAGAACCCCGTAAGTTGTTTGAGGCACTACAGGAACAAAAGGATTTACACCTAAATAAAGTAATTAATTGTGTGGAAACCAGCCGAGAGTCTGGTAGACCTACAAAAGAATGTCTCTATCCTTACAAGGAAATAAAATAAGAATGTCGTATAGTATACTACCAAACAGGGGACCCTTCCACCCCTTAAGAAAAACCGCTTAGTTTCTCACTGACCATTCCCAAGGGACACATGCCTCCCTGAGATTTATTAAAGGAAGAATGACAATGAAAGTAACGAAACATAGTAGTAACTACCCACGAAGAAAACTATGTGAGTGGAAAGACCCCTAATTACAGGATTCATGGGTGGGCGGGCTGAGCCATGTAGAGAAACTGGAGAGGGGACTAACAATATTACAACCTCCTCCAGGAACAGTCCTATCCCATAGAGGAATAATAAATAGGGATTCTTAATAAAATATTATAACCAGAGTAAAGAATAAAAGTCATTCTCACGATAATGTGGAGGGAAGGACAAGAGGCGTCTTCAATATGCATACACCAGGAACACATTAATGGTAGATATAGGATTCCTTAAGTTTTCTAACAGATAGACCTACCCTCTCACCTTGAGAAAAAGTTAATAAGAATTTACTCTATGACTTCACTAGTTAGGATCCGTTTATTTTTCTAGGTGTGCCCATCACTGTTAGCCTCTTGTTTAGATGAGACTCTATTGACACATCATTCAGTTGAATCTGGTTCAGTTGGAGTCTTTCTATTTTAAATCCTGTTACCCAACCCCGTTGAAGAACTGAACCATCCCACAGTTTGCTAAGCGTCTTTCGAAACACCTATGTCCAACTAAGAGATATGGACCCTACCTCGTGAATCTATAGAAGACATATAGTTTTAACCAAAACAATTTACTTTGTCTTGCGCACAGCATAGAAAATCTTGCGCTAAGGATAGACTAGGAATATGGTTCCTAAGTCTAGACTATTTGTTTATGAATATAGACATAAGCGAATAGAGGTAAGATTTGTCAAACTTCTAGAGTTGGGAAACCTATCATCATAATGTTACCCAACCAAGTAATATGACTAGGGTAGAGTGGAAATCATGCAATAGACAGAACATGGGTACCTCACAGAGTTTATGATAGAAATGAAGACCATCCCCTTTAACAGTAATTACATACGAACTTAAGAGGATAATGATACATAAGATTTTTTTTTAATTATGGTAGATTTGATAAATTAGAGGTACATTACATATGGTATCAGAGTAAAATGTTACAACACTGGACTTGAACAGGGCCACTTTAGTTTCTTTATATATATTTCAATTTAAGCAAAACTAATAAACCTTTTTGTTACAAACATAAAAGCCTTTCTGTTTTGTGTGAATTATGTCAGCTCAGGATGATGCGGAAATCGGAATGGAAGGAAATCCATAGAAAGGACCTCTTGGGGATCCAATACAGAATAGTGAAAGAAGCTCACCTACAGAAGTACTAGAAACAATGAGGAATCTTATTGTTGAAATGCAGGTTTTCAAAGCAGACAATGAGAAACTGGAGAAAGCACAATAGGAACAGAAAGAGATAAATGAAGTCCTGCTGCGCAACATAGTAACCAAGAAAATACCAAAGGATGATAATCATGAAGAAGAGGTCAATAATAGGGCCTCCAAGAACTTTGGTCCTAAAGCAGAAAAAAAGGACAACTCATTTGAGGGTACCCCTTCAGCTGAAGATAAAGAAAAACTAGACAAAAAAAGGAAACAAGTAGATCATATTGAAGGGGAATTCAAGAAGATTAGACCTGCTACATTTGACGGGGAATCCAGAACAGGTGAGGAAGTTGAGGCATGGTTATTAAATATCAAAAAATATTTCCAAATATACAACTATTCCAACAATATGAAAGTCAGAATGGCCATTTACAACCTGAAAGGAAAGGCCAACATCTAGTGGTAAGATCTAAAATTGGCAAAGGGCTTAAAAGAAAAACAGATGGAATGGTCAGACTTCAATAAATATTTCAAAAAACAGTACCTATTTGAAATCTACTATGAAAGGAAAACGAAAGAATTTTACGAGTTAAGACTTGGACAAATGACAATGGAGGACATTATAAATAAATTCCTGGAATTACTAAGGTTCGTACCTTACATCCAAGAGGATAAGGTGAAAATCCAATGATTCTTAAGCTGTTTACCACAGTCCTACAGGGACAGAATTGAGTTTGACAACCCCAAATCCTTGAGTGAAGTATTCAGGAAAGCACGAATGTGCTACGCCCAGTATAAACAGAGGACAAAGTTTCCCAAATCCTGGAAGGATAAGAAGCAAGATCGAATGAACCAGTGAAAGAAGGGATACCAGCCAGATCCTTATCGAAATGCAGCAAAAATATTTCTGAGAAAATATTTTCACTCCAACCATCCGAATACACAAGGCAGTGGTAAACTGGTAAATCTGGGAACGCAGAAGTTTGGGGACAACCCCCATGAACCGTTAAAGTGTTGGGAATGTGGAGAACCTCACCTAAGGAGGAATTGTCCACGTTTAATTTTAGCAAGTCGAATTGTTGTTCATAACTTGCAGGAAGCCTCGATGGTGGGTGATGTGGGTAGAAGCCTACATTGGATAAATGTAGCCATAGGTGGTTGACAAGCTGACCACCAGTCCTCTGTGGTAGAAATCGAAGGTAAAATCAATAACACTCGAATTTCTATTTTAATTGACCCTGGAGCTACGATAAGTTATATTACTCCTGGTATAGTAGAGTCAAATAAACTTAAGAAACTAAAGCATGCGAAATCATGGTTGGTACAACTAGCTACCGGAACTAAAAGGAAAGTAGTTGAATTTATTTATGATTTTGAGTTCAGCTTATATGGTCAGAACATAAGGACAAATCTGAACATCCTACCCCTAGGATCTTATGATATGATTATTGGAATGGATTGGTTGGAAAAAAACAAGGCAATACTTGATTGTTATACAAATACACTTAGCTATAAAGAAGATTATGACACTACTAGAACAACCCAAGGTATACCAAAACCTGTATCAGTCAGACAAGTTTTCGCGATGCAATTCAAGAAATGTATGAGAAAGGGATGTCAAGTTTATGCCATCCAAGTAACAAAACTATTAGAAAATAAAGACAAACCTAACTTGGAAGACTTTATTGTTTTACGCGATTTCAGAGACGTATTCATGGATGAAATACCTGAATTACCCCCTAGAAGAGAAATAGACTTCTCCATAGACCTACTACCTGGTTCAACCCCTATCTCGAAAGCACCTTACCGAATGAGTATACCAAAATTGACGGAATTGAAAATCCAACTACAGGAGTTATTGGACAAAGAGTATATCAGACCAAGTGTTTCACCTTGGGGAGCACCTATCCTCTTTATGAAAAAGAAAGATGGTACTCTAAGACTATGTATCGATTATAGACAATTGAACAAAGTGAATATTAAAAACAAGTACCCTTTACCTAGGATAAATGATCTATTCGATCAAGTAGGTGGGGAAAAGATCTTTTCGAAGTTGGATTTACGATCTAGATATCATCAAGTTAGGATAAAATATGAGGACATAAGCAAGACAAATTTTCGAACAAGATATGGACATTACAAATTTGTGGTCATACCTTTCGAAATCACTAATGCGCCAGCCACATTCATGTGCTTAATGAATAGTATTTTTAGTCAATACTTGGACAAATTCGTGCTGGTGTTTATTGACGATATACTGGTGTATTCAAAAGCAGAAGAAGAACACGAAGAACACTTAAGAATCATCCTACAAACTTTGAGGAAACACCAACTGTATGCTAAATTCGATAAGTGCAATTTTTGTCAGAAGAAGATACAATACCTAGGACATGTCATTTCTACAGAATGCATTGCAGTCGACCCTGAGAAAGTAAGAGCCATTATGGAATGGTCGGTACCGAAGGATGTAGTGGACATTCGGTCATTCATGGGAATCACTGGATATTATCACAGATTTATAGAGGGGTTTTCCAAAATAGCCTACCCCATCACATTGTTACAAAAGAAAGGGACCAATATTAACTGGTCACAAAAGTGCCAAGATAGTTTTAATAAGTTGAAGGAATTATTAACGACCGAACCCATTCTAAAGTTAGCAGACCCAGATAAAGAATTCACGGTCTGTGTCGACGTAAGTAAAGAAGGATTAGGTGGTGTCCTAACTCAAGAAGGACACATTATTTTCTATGAGTCTCGGAAGTTAAAGGAACATGAGCGAAACTATGTCACTCACGATTTAGAATTGGCAGCAGTAATACACACCTTAAAAATGTGGCGACACTACATAATGGGCAGAAAGTTTCTACTATTGATAGATAATAGTGGGGTGAAATACTTGTTTAACCAACCAGATCTTAATGCAAGGCAAGCAAGGTGGCTAGCATTTTTGAGCGAATTCGACTTTGAGGTGAGACATATCAAAGGTAAGTAAAAGAAGGTAGCAAATGCTTTAAGTAGAAGAGTCCATAGGATATTTGAGATAAACGTCAGTAGGGAAGAAAGCGATTTGGAACAGAGAATAAGGACGACATGTATTAATGACAAAAATTACACAACGTTAGTGGCAAAATTACATGACACTACAATAAACTCACACGAATGAGACCTGAGTATCGATAAAAATGGGTTACTACATTTTAAAAATAGACTTTACATATCCGATTCAACAGAGTTAAATATAACAGTTCTTGATGAAGTGCATAAGAAACCGTATTATGGTCATCCAGGAAACTAGAAAACGATAACAACACTCAGGAAAATTTTCTATTGGCCTAATATTAAGGACGAAACAATAGAATACTTGGCTAGGTGCCAAGACTGTCAGCAGGTAAAGGCCGAACACTAGCATCCAACCGGCCTATTACAACCATTACCGGTACCAGAATGGAAATGGGAGGCCATATCGCTAGACTTTATTACAGGTTTGCCCAAAACTCAAAAACAGAATGACTCTGTCATGGTTGTAATCAATAAACTCAGTAAGTCTGTACACTTTATTCCATTAAAGTGTACTTTTAAAGCTATAAACATTGCTGAAATATTTATGAAATAAATTTTTAGACTGCATGGTATTCCTAAAATGGTAATTTTAGATAGAGACGTAAAATTCACGTCCACTTTTTGGAAGGAATTGTTTGCAGGGCTAAATACCAAAATGAATTTTAGTACGAGCTATCATCCATAAACGGATGGACAAACTGAAAGGACAAACCAAATCATAGAATATATGCTCTGCATGTATGTAAGAACAAAAACGAGCAAGTGGGAAGACTATATAAACCTGGTAGAATTTTCATATAACAATGGGTACCAAACTTCGGCTAAGCTAAGCCCCTTCAAAGTACTGTATGGAAAAAAGTGTATGAGTCCAATTAGCTGGAACAACCCAGTTGACAGACTTAGGGTTGGACTAGAGATTCTCTAAGAAATGGAGAATACGGTAAGAAAAGGTACAACAAAACTTAAAAGAGGCACATGACATGCATAAAAGTTATGCAGATCAGAAAAGAAGACACTTGGAGTTTCAAGTGGGGAATCATGTTTACTTAAAATTCAAAGCCCGGAAAATTTCACTAAAACTCAGAAATTCTGCCAAGCTGGCACCTAGGTTCTGTGGGCCCTTCGAGATACTAGCTCGAATTTCCTTCGAGATACTAGCTCGAATTGGACCCGTGGCATACCAACCTGCACTTCCAACTAATCTAAAAATTCATAATGTATTTCATGTTTCTTTATTGAAAAAATATGTTCATGACCCTACTCATATGATTCATTGAAACTTGGTGTAGGTGGAACTTGAAGGCGAGTTCCAGGCGAAACCCGTACATATTCTGGACCTAAGAGAAATAACACTTCAGAACAGATCCATCGCTCAGGTAAAGGTGCAATGGAAGCACTTTAGTCCTGAGGAGGCCACTTGGGAGTTAGAGGGAGATTTGTGAAAATATCATCCAATCCTGTTCCAAGAAATGAACAAACACCGAGGACAGTGTTTTATTGAACGGGGAAAGGATGTGACATCCCCAAAAATAAAGTAATTTTTGAAATTTAAAATTTGCTGGAAAATTATTTCGTTTTTAGTAAATTCGAATTTGGAATTTTTTTTCCATTTATGGCAATTCCAAATTTTGAATTTGATAAATTGTAATTAATTATTATGACTGTTGGGCAGAGACCTTATCTGACCCAACTAACTATTTGACTATGACACTTGTATATAAACAAAATATTTTTTTATTTATTGCAGGAGCACAAATGAAACAACCATGTTAAATTTAGCTAACCATGACTCCATGAGTGGGGAACATGTTGGAACTACCTCTGGGCTGATTTTTACAAGTGGAAAATCAAGGATTTGACCATTGGCAGCTGCGAAAATTCCCAAGGGAGGGAAAAAAGACCTAGGCAAAAAGATTTTATGGATAAATAGCATATGTGAGGAGGCAGGACGATGCCTAGTATGCTGGGGAAAACAGACTACTGGACACTTGCTGTTATGAACACTGAACTTTGAGTGTGAGGCAAGGAGAGGATTATAGATAGAAGAAACATTGTTGAAGAGGATATTTCAAGTTCGCCCTCATGGATTCATGGATAGGCTAGGGGGTGAACCGGGCAAGTGATTTGGCTGCCCAGTGCTAAGGTTGGAAGGAATGTGGTTGTTCCCTTTGTCTTCTCGTGAACTGGTTCAGATATGTAATCTCTTCCTTCTCTGTTTTGAATGATCGTATATCTAATGTAGTGAACTCGTTGAATCTGAATTGAAATTATGTTCCATCTCTTTGAATTAATTCAGTAAAGTAGTAATTCCCTCCTTTAATTCGATATGAATACCATAACCTGGGCGAAATCTGTTCAAGGTATGAAGTATAAAAGGAAACTGATAGACTGCCTTATGTGTTAATGTTGAGTAACATTTTTACGTTTGAGTTAATCCCGAATGAATATTAAAGTCTTCCTTTTAATTTCTATGCAACGTTTTCCTTTTAGAGCTTAATCCCAACAGTGTTCACATACAACTAGAAGACAGATAGATAATTAATATATATATATATACTACTTCTGTAAACTCCTATTTATTCCCATAATATATATAT
>SNQJ01S0050916.1:15293-36323 GCA_010110895.2 Picea sitchensis
CTTCCAATCTGTAAACAAGTTGAAAAGGAGAGAAACCAGTGGCAGTCTTTACATACGTTTGGTAGGTCCATAGTGCCGAGTATAACATCAAATTCCAATTTGACTTGGCCAAATTGATCATTCATTTTAGAATGGTCTTGAGTGACTTATTCAGAGCTTCCACTTGACCATTCACTTGTGGGTAATAAGGTGATGAGTGTTCTTGTCTCAACCCTAGCTTCAATGTTAACTCATACATCATTTTATTCTTAAAGTGATTTCCATGGTCAGAGACAATCTCCTTCGGGATGCCGAACCTTTCTATTACCTGATTGAACATGAAGAGAGCTGTTGTTTCTCCATAATCCTTGAACATTGGTATAGATTCGACCCACTTGGTGAAGTAGTCTACTGATACGATGATATAACGGTTCCCCCTGGCTGAAGGGGGGTGGCATGTAGTATAATCAATCCCAAAATTGGTGAAGGGGCCAACTGTTATGGCAGGGAACATGGGAGCAGGATGTGCCCTCATCTTCCGTGAGAAGATCTGACACATGTGGCACTTCTTGACCGATTCAACGCAATATTTGATTAACGTCGGCCAATATTAACCGGCTCGTAGAATATTTTGGGCTGTTTCCAACCGAGACAAATGACCACCACATGCTCCAGTGTGGTAGTCGTTAAGCATGATTTCCCCTTCTTCATGGGTGAGACATCGACAAAGGATGCAATCTATACCTCGACGATAAAAAGTGTCTTCGAGAATAAGATAGTTTTTTTCCTAATGGCATATACATCAACGCTCATCACGAGAAGCAGAGGTGGGGCACTTAAAAGTTTGGAGATAGACTAGTATATCTCCATACCAGGGGTCTGAATGTGCGATAAAAAATGTATCTCCTTTAATACGTGACTCTTCGGGTATAACATCACCTGACTCGATCGAAAGTTCCGAGATGAGTTCCACAAAGACCAATGACTTTTTGGATTTCGCCAAAACAAAATCCAAGTCAAATTCCTGGAAGATAACTATCCATCTACCGATCTTTCTGCCAATTACACGTCGTGTCAACACATCTGGGAATTGATTCACAACGACAATGACAGTGGTCTTGCGAAACATGATATAGTGACAAAATTGTTGGACAACATGAACTGCTGCCAATGCAAGTTTCTCAACATTCGAGTTGTTGAGTTCTGGTCCAACCAGGCCTCATCTCAGGTAGTAAATCACGTGCTCTTCAAGAAAATCGTCCTCGTGAACCAAGAACATTCCATGGTCGACTCTGCAACAAACAAGTATAATAATAAATATTTATTATAATTGGGTGGCCGAAGCAGGGGGGCAGACATGAGGGCACATTTTAACACTTCGAAAGAGCACTGAGAGGCTTCATCTGAATGGAAAGGAACATCCTTATTTAGTAAACACATAAACCCTTTAGTGATATTGGCATAGTTTGCGATGAAATGCTATAAAAAATTTGCTTTTCCTTGTAAACTATGAAGCTGAGGGACTGTGCATGGGGGAGGCAACTAAACTATCGCCTCAACCTATAGAGGATCGACCATGATCCCTGTTGTCGAAACTATGAAACGTAACAGACTACCCGATGTCACGCAAAAACTGAATTTGTTTGGATTCAAGTGAATCCGATAGTAGCGACATCGCTCAAAGATAAGTCATAGGTGTGTGGGATGATTAGCTCTCTTACGATATCGTGACACTAAATCATCGAGATAAGCCTCAACTAGGTGTTTGAGATCATGGAAATAAAAAGACATGGCCCGTTGAAAAGTGGCTCCAACATTCTTTAGGCCAAAAGGCATCTTCCGATAAGAAAATGTGCCCCATGGAGAGATAAAAGCTGTTTTATGCTGGTCCTCGGGTTTGATCTGTATCTGATTGTATCTCGAGAAACCATCCATGAAATAAAAAACCTCATAGCCTGTGCATTCATCGACCATCTGGTCAATAAATGGGGTGGGGAAATTATCCTTTGGACAAGCCTTGTTCAAATCGTGGAAGTCTGTACATATGTGAATCATACCCTGTTTTTTGTTGATTGGAACAGGATTCGACACCCATTGAGTCAATTGGAAGGGGTAGATGAAACCAACTTTGAGTAGTTTCTCTACTTCAGCCTTAATAGCTGCCACTTTCAGGGGATTAACCAGATGAAGCTTCTACTAGAACAACTTGGCATCAGGGTAAGTTGTAATCTCATGTTTGATGATTCTTAGATCAATGCCTGGCATTTCCTTGTAAGACCAGGCAAAAATGTCACGAAATTCTTTAAATAAATCTGCATAGATCTGATTCTCCTCAGGGTAATAGTCTGCTCCAATGAATACATTCTCCACAACACCAGGGGTTTTGGAGATATTGATAGGTATCGTTTTAGCGATGGTTTCCATATTACCCTCAACATAAACTACCTGCGTAGACAGGGGATTGATAGGACAAGACCTATCTCCAGTCATAGTCAACACAAATTCTCCTGCCTCTGTTCTTCCTAACTCTGGGAGGAAATATGATCTATGATGGAGATCATCCTAGGGTCTTTCTTGACTAGTCATTGCCTCTAAAATTGCCTCGTTAGAGGGTAAGACCAAGTCTAAAGAATCGGTAGTGGCGAGGGAAACTTGAGCCCAAGAAGGCTCGAGAATTGGATCTAACTCTTGTGCGGGATTCAGATCAGGGTTAGCGAAAGTTTACTGGACTACAGAGTACACAAATTCTATCATAGACAAGGGCATGGACATACCATGGTGACCTGTCCCTTCCATCATGGCTGATGGGAAAGGAAGGATCCACATATCATCAAAGTAAGTCGTGTGAAACGAGGATACTGAAAATATTTCAGCCTTAGGCTGGTCGGGGACAATCAATATCATTTTGACATCGCCGGAAGGAGTTGGGTAATCGAAAGTACCCATGAGAGGTGGGAACAAATCAATCGACACATTGACGATGCCGGACTATGGTTTATCAATCATCGGGACCATGGATGGCCCCAGTGAAGGGTCAGGCCTGAATAAGGACAATTGATCAATGGTCATGATTCGACCCTCGTGTGGAAACAACAAGACCTGAAAAATTGTATCAACCAATGCATGCATGGCATATGTCCAACTCCTTCCTAAGAGGAGGTTGTAGTCGAGAGGCGCATCGACCACTTCAACTTCGACGCACATGGTCTTCCCTCCTAACTGCATGGGGAAAGAAGGAGTGATTCCATGTGGTCTGAAAGAACAACCATCGAAGGTCATAAGAATATTAGGTGAAGGAGACAGAACGGGTTGGCCAATGTCCTTCCAACACGCCAACGACATCACGCATGTCGAGGAACCCTCATCAACCACTGTACGAAATATATTCTGGGTAAAAGTTTTCGTGGTTTAAGCCTCTACTATCTGAAACACGACGTGATATGGGAGATGAGGTTTCAAGTTAGTTGTATCAAGTGAGATAGTTCCCAGATTACATGTGTCAGTGTATCCTAAGGCAGCTAGCAAAGCCTTTCTCTACGAAGGGAAACTCTGTAGGACCTCCAAAGCATATATGGTGCAAGGGGTTTGTGACAAATCCTCCACCACAGAATAGTTCTGGGCAACCCTCATGTTTCGATTATGCGAAGCCTTCTTGAATGTCCCTTTCAGGATGTGTGCGCATTTCGCCCATTGTTCTCTCGATCTGGAGAGGAAAAGATGGGTTTTCAACTTCTTTACCCTTTTCGGAAGTACTTGGAATTCCCTAATCATGTGCCCTAGTAGCTATGTGAGATTCACCTTTCAACATATAAGCATTTGAGGTCAAGGGATTACTAGACGATGAAGGGGGTCCCTGACTGCCCCCATCCACATTTTTCAGAGGCTTGAATTAAATTTTTCCCATGTGGAAATGGGTTTGTTAACACAGTAGGTTGTTGCTGCGCCATTAACTTTTGGGCCTCTGCGAGCCGAGGACACAGGTGAGTCGGGTGGTCTTTAGTGAAAAGGTTACACAGATATATCGACTTATTTCTCTCTATGTTTCCCCCGCCAGCATTATTGGTGGGTTTGTTATCCCCCTTACTCTTCTTTCTCTTTTTCTTTTCTTTCCATCGACGTGCTGGTTGGATTTCGGGTTTGTCGATTGCACACTGTGTACATCTGAGTAGGGGGAGAAACCAAACTAGAGGTTTGGCTGGCCACTGACTTCTGTATTGACAATTGATGCAATTGATTTGAAAAATGATTAGCGGGCTTCGATTGTGCTGAACCGACAATGCCATCGACATGTGGTCCAGACTTCTATATGGTCTTGTCAAGTATAGACCTTAGTGCATATGGAAAAATTTCGTAAATTAAACTAGACTGCGAGTAAATCAACTCTAGCTATTGAGCTCTCATTATCATTTCTTCTGAAAATACCCCTGACGTTGCTACATCTTTGGATACCTGAGGGACCAGTCACCAAAGACTTGATGAATCACTCCAACAAAAAAGTCGGTGGGATTGGTACCTTTATCAAACTTTTTCGATGTCTCCATTCTCGAATATGATTAGAGATATGGTTCACGTTTGTCTGCTCAAAGTTGGCCAACAATTTGGGGCCGACATCATATCTCACAGGTAATTGAAAATGGTTTAAGAAAACCATTGCCAATTCGCCAAAAGTAGAGTATCTTGAGCGATCGAGCTTAATGTATCGTTCTGCGACACTCTCGATGAGAGTGCGTTGAAACAAACACAAATGTATGGAGTCGTATTTCAATGAGTTCGACAAGAACCATAGGTGAAAGGTAGTCACATGATCACTTGGATATTCATTAGGTTTTCCCTCAAAGTTTGAAATGTATGAGGATAACTTGGTCGGCATAGGAGGCCAATGCATATCATGACAGATTGGGTCGTTCAATAATTTTGACAAGTCTGGCAAATGCAAATTTTCCAGAAACAATAGCTTAGGTTGTTGAATATGTACAGGAGGATAGTGGCCTAGGTTTTGGATGGCACCAGGTTTCTAGGAAAAGTTAGGTTACTAGCCTGGGTTCTGGTAAAAACCATGGCCTAGGCTAGCATTCAAATACTGTGCTTGTTGAGATGTCATCGACTGACTCCCATAGTAGGATGTTGAGGGCTGAGAAGGGATTGCTTCCGACGTTGTGTTCCAAAGGTTCTGGAAAGGGTTGCCCCCTATCGATTCGATAGGCATGGATGTTGAGCCTTGCCCGAGGTTCCATTGACTATGGAAAGGGTTGCCCCCGATCGACATCCCTAATGAGGAAACTGATCCCTACCACGGATTCCAAGGTCCTTGAGAAGCGTGTGCCCCCTGTGCAGGAATAGTACCCTATGCAGGATGTTGTGATCCAAAAACAGGGTTTCCCCCAGTCGAGACGACATTTGATGAGAATGCATTGTTACCAAATGTGCCAAACAAAGAGAATGACAAATAACCCACCAGTGTAGTACTGGAAGAAGGTCCTTGACTACCTGCACCGAATGGTTTGTAGTTCATGTTCATCTAGGTGGGTTGTTGAGGAGCACCGTCGAGTGAGGGGGATGACAGAGGTATGTGACCCCCGCCGTAAGGGAAATCATTATAGGGGGCTGAGGGGTTCCCCATGGACCCTTGCAGAGGAGCGTTTGGGCTCCCTGCCCCCAGACCCATGGTTTTTAGGGTGGAGTAGGTGAAGACCGAGTTTGTGTCAAATTTGGGCATCCCATATGAAAATGGAGGGCCCATCACACTTTATGTAAATGATGTAGTGATCGCCGCCATGGAAGGAATCAGACCACTACTCGAGGTAGAGGTGGTCGAGACCATAGTGGCCTAGAACTACGAAGGTGATTTAGGAGGAAGAACGCCCCTAGTTGTGGCATCCATAGAGGGAGTATGAGGACTCCCTGATGAAGTATCAACATTTTCTTCCATCGCTGCTTGCAGAACTATCTGATGCTCGTGATGTGTTACCCTTGGAGGGGAAAGATGTATCAAAAGTGGTGCCTACAAGTCAGTGATAAGAGGGTTATACAGACTGAGAGATTCCACTCCAAGGTCAGAGATATTTGATTCCTCCAGAAACAAATTTTCTCCTCTCAGAGTTGGCTCAGATACAGTTTCTTGTGTCCTGATCGCCTCAAATGACCCTTCCTGGTCAAGTCTTCACCTTCGTGGTGGCGGTGGTGGCCCTAAACTAATCGGTAATAGGCCCAAAATACTTCATGACCGGCGGAGCTCTTGATCTTCCACTGTGTGAGAAGATCAACAAAAAACTAAGGCTTTCTAACATTGAAGACCAAAACACGCACTGGAAAAAGTTCCTATGAGATAAAGAAAGCAAACCACTATTACTAGTTGGAAGAATAGTTACAACAACCAACACTAGAGAAACTTACCGGTGCAAGTGAAACTCGAACACGGAAGCACCCTCCGGGTATACTCTATAATGCGTGTCCCGATGTCTACCCTAGGTACCATGATATACCCCCAGGAAACTAGGTTTCTAGCTCGTGAACAACTACCAGGCGGGTATAGTCGACAGTTGAGTGGAACGCAATGAGCAAGGTATTAAGCCTGAAACCTATCGAGGGTATCGAAAGATTGTGTTTCTGAAGACGATTGAGGACATCGAATGGATTCGAGACCCACGAAGCTCTGTGGAAAATGCGATCAATGTAATCCCAAGATAAGTCCTCTATATGCGTTCCTCCACAACTATTGGTCTGGATTTGGAGGGTTATCTCCACTACCTTTCCGTATGTGACCTCGTGTTTAATCCTTGTGTTAGAGGGGGGTCCCAGATAATTTCCATGTTACTGGAATTTTTTCACTCCCTAGAACAGACTCCTATGTTTTTTTTATAGCCTTGAAGAGTTTCCTCTCCAACCTAAATCAAGGCTCTAGCCTAATCTAGTTGATGGACCCTACAAACATGAAAGCTTGATTAATTTTAATTAAGCGTTAATTTTAAGTGGTTTATCTTAAGTCAAAGGAATGAAAATGAAACTGATGGTGTTTGTTAAGAGATGAAAGAGAAGAACAAATGCTGGAAACAAAATTACTTCTTTTTCAAAAGATTTGTAAATTGAAAAATCTTTAACCAACTTTTCTAACTAACTTTCTTTCCAAGATCTTTTAAAAGAAAAACTCGAAACTGAATTTCGCTCGAATACGAGCTACTTAAAGTCCTAAGAATTCAGTAAAGAACTTAATAAAGCACTCTTCTTCCCGACAAGTAAAGACAACTAACCTATTAACCAAACAAGAAACTGAAATCGTTTTTTTTGTGCTTCAAAATAAGAAACTTGAAAATGAATTCTTTTTCTTTTCTTCTAAATCAAGTAAAAGGGAAAAGTAAAGACAAGACAAGACTCAAGAAAATGACTTTAGTTCTACTGTGGATAGTAGGGAGTCATTGAAATAAACACAAAGGCTAAAACATAAAAGACTCACAAACTGATCAAAGAAAAACCCTAATCAAGAAAACACAAGAAATCTTGATAAAGAAAAGCTAACTACTGTCAAACCTAGGCCAAATACCGTGAAAAAAAATTGAGACCAGGGATAGATCAAGAAAACCCCTGAGAAATATGACTTCATTCAGGGAAGAGGATGACTACCTCTTCTTTAATTTTTTTTTTCCTGACATAGGCATGCAACTGATACTTCAACAACCCGTGTATGTACGCGAGTTGTCCAAATATAGGACGCGTATGTACGCGTGAAAACCCACTGCAGGCCACGTACACCTCTGTGACTTCTCTAAAAAGAAAACTAACAGTCAAGCAGACCAGGCAGGGAGTACTGGTATGGAAAACCAGAATCCCTTAAAGACATAGAAACTTACAAAAACTCAAGAAACAATAAATAAACCAATTAAAGGCACCCAAAAAAAAAATCCCCTAAAAACCCTAGAGGTTCCCCAGTATGGTCGCCAATTATGCTATAGTGGGAAAACCCCCCTACGGACTACACTAGGGTTCTAAAGTGCAGGCAGAGATAACCATATAAAGTCTCCTACTTTAAACAACTATCCCGACAATACCCCACATTCATGTATAAAGTAAAAAGTATAGGGATCCGATAGTCTTACCTTAAACTCCTCATCCGGTGTCGATCCCAATGCGTTCGATCGCTTCTCGACTGCAAATATCCTCCCAAGGCTAGCCTGCATTCACCAAAATACAAGTAATAAACTATGAACATGCATTCTATATATGAATTAGTGCGTTAGATGTCATAACAAAATGTAAATCAAACATGAATATTGAACACATCATATGGTGGGACGAAAAAAATACTTCTTTATATTAATCTCACAAAGTCACTTACAAAATGAGATCGACGACTGCTCCTCGAACCCAGTCCTGGGCTCCTCTTCACCAAGCTCCAACTGCTTCCACGTATCCTTCTTTTCTCACACTTATCACTAGAGAATGGGCATAGGTTTATGAATGAGGAAAAAGGGAAAGAATAGGGAATTCTGGCTCAAAACTCACAATGTGGATGCAAATTCTTGGGGCAAGGGGGGAAAATGAAATGGATAGAGTTTTATTGTAGCTATGTTTCTCCTTTGAATGAGACCCCAACACCTCCTTTTATATGAAAAAAGGATGGTTATTCGGTTGGGTGACGGGCTATAGGTGGTTAATTGGTTGGGAAACTACCCAATAGCCCGTAATCTCAACGAATCCCTTGCAACTTTTTATTTTTTGCAACATTTGTGGGTATATGTGGGCTGTAATGGTGAAACTAACATACGTACATGGGAAGTAGTGGTGCAGCTAGCGTACACAGACGGGCAGTAGTGGTGCAGGGCGCGTACATCTTCAAAAAATTGGTTTTCAAGAAGAGCTGTTCAGTATTGGCTTGGCAAAAATAGTAAGTAAGATGGCCTGATGCCAAGTATGCATGTATGGTGAAATTTAGGGTTATAACAATACTGGGGGAGGGTGATCCAAATACCCGGTTCAACCTGTGGATTTGGTTCTTCCTCCAATTCTGCGGTCTGTGATGAGAAAGGCACAGATGACTTAGTAGGCACTGCACGGACCAAGCGAACAACCTGTTGCACTTCCTTCAATTCCCTCTCAATATTTTCATACAAATCCACATGTTTCTCTTTGTATCTCTCCATCACATCTTCATAGGTGTCCTCTATATCTCTGCGGACTAGACTAATGTCGTCGTCGGAGAGAGTGGCTTCCAACTGTGGCTTATTGACACGCATTTCTTCCTTGCTGAAGGTTTCTTCAGAGTAAATTTCCTCTTTTGTGGGGTCACTGTCACAACGGGGGGGTATTGAGGTGGTGTAGATTCACCTACTCCTTTCTCTTCTTCTTCTTCATCTCCTCCTTCTTGTCCTTCTTCTTCATCTTCTCCTCCTCCCTATCCTTCTGCTTTGTTTTCTCCTCCTCCCTGTCCTTTTGCTTCATTTTCTCCTCCTCCTTATCTCCAGGGGTTTCCTCTTCTTCCTCTTCATCACTCTCTATGTCTTGGAATTCAAATTTATTTTTGCATTCCATCTGCTTCTTCATCCCACTAGACTGTCTGACATGTTCATCTTGCATAACCATCGAGATTCCTATAATATCAGTGTTAGATAACTCTGCATCAGTGACAGGTACAATAAATTCTTTTGGCCATTCCTTTATAATATGTTCCATATATTCATCCTCAAGCTTATAATATGATTGCTAACTTTCCTAGTGCTCATATCTTCACACGGTGATGTAAATGAAGTGGGGATCAACACATAACTGCTCTATGGGCTAGTACTGATGCAATCCCTCATATGACATTGTGTACTCTGCATCAGTACTAGCCCATAGAGAAGTTATGTGTTGATCCCCACTTCTGTGAAACACGACATTAGACTGCCACTGCTTCGTCATGTCGTTGGTGTACCACATGGTAGAAAAATGAGTGACCAGGGGCTCCATGGGTTCAATCTCTAGGAAAGTAGCTCCTTTAGGTATCTTCCAAGCCACAATGTAGTCAGGATGATCAACCAATTGTAGTGAAACTCATATCCTAAGTCCTGGGCTTCGCGACAATATTTTTCTAACTCGTTGACGAGGTAATTCGCCCAATTCATTTCCAGGCCCTCCACACACTTTCCTGCGAGGTCCACTACGAACCCAATGACCTGTGTTGGGCAGTTATTTCTCACTAGCTTTCCAACTAAGAGTTGACAAGCAAGGCGTACTGCTCCATCCTGTATGGAGTCTACCTTGTAACC
Source organism: Picea sitchensis (assembly GCA_010110895.2). Lineage (NCBI taxonomy): Eukaryota > Viridiplantae > Streptophyta > Pinopsida > Pinales > Pinaceae > Picea > Picea sitchensis. The sequence continues at coordinate 25,511 of SNQJ01S0050916.1, forward strand.
TTGCTTCCCCTTTTCTACCTCTCCATAGGCTTCTTTGATGCGCTATGCTAAATATTGATCTGAGGTATTCTTTGGATAGAAATGTTGTGGGTTAGGACCCTTCAAGATTAAACCTGTGATCTGGTGGATTAGAGCCGGATCCATAGTAATTATTCTGTCAAGCCATAGATATCTACCATGATAGCACGACAAGAGGAGTTTAACGCTAGTGTCAACCTCCTGGTGGTGGCCAAAATGAAAAATATTCCTTATGTTTAATACGGTTGACTACGCCAACCCCTTGATCCATGGATGCGGGATGAGGTGAGGTTTATTTCTGGTTGTCTTCATTAAGTAATGGTGAGGAGCTAGCATGGAGTAGTTCTTCCGGTCTCCTAAGTTGAAGTCAGTGTACTTCAACAATGGGATCTGCCCTAACTGACTCCCTACTATGCCAATTCCTTTTAGAATGTACGTAGTGAACATGGAGTAATCAAAATCATGGGGGCACTGTCGCAGTTAACAATGTCGACTAGAGGAAGAATATACATAGGTAGGATTGTCGGGATCTGCTTCGTGTTAGCCAAATCGTCGCGATGCTTACTTCTCTGTTCAGTTACGGGGTTGATGTGGGTGGAACGACGTTTAGTCAAAGGGGAAGCCTATAGTCCCCTAGTCGATGACACTTGAATACCTTCAGATACAGGTCTGTCGGCCATGAGTTTCCTAAGAAATTCCTCGAAATACTTCTCCAAGTCACTGGGTTCTCTCGACATTCTAGCTTTTAATAGACAGGCGAGGTATAATTTCAGATAATGACAGGCATCTCACTTCGACACTTTATAGTTCTCGACTTAGATCAGTCAATCACGGGTAGAAAAAAGGGGTCCCAACGCAACGATTGACGAGTTAAATAAGTAGGGCGTTCATGATAGATCTTCTAACAGACATGAACTAGAGTTAAATGCTTCCATTAATGTAAATCTAGTCACTACGGTGCGGTCTCAACGTCCAAAAGAAGTCCATAAACCCATAAATGTGTTTCCTAACTATTCTGGAGCGTCATTCTAATGGTCGGGTTGCCTCCAATGATTATATAACTTCACCAGGACGAAGTCCAAATCTACGTTGACCCGCTATTCCAGCGAGGTTCAAACCCTGCGAACCTGCCTCCTACGAGGTTCCGGTCTGCGAAGTCTTCCATTTGGTCTCCTTAACTTCTTGTAGCTTTTCCAACTTAGCCTTCTTTTTATTGAGCTTCCTTTCCTTCTTTCCTATTATCTGAGTCTCTTTAACTGTTTCTGGAATCCTCTTCCCATTTTTATTCTTATCTTCCCGTAGCGTAGTGGCTTTGCACTGTTGAGGTACCCTCAAAGGTTATGAAGTTAATATCCCTTTTATTAACACTTCCTGAGGGGGCACACTTCTCTATTTGATAGATAGGTCCTTCAAGCCTTCTTTCATTCTTTAAAACTTGATAGCTTTTGCTTTCTGTCCCTCCTGCGTTGTTACTTTGCTCTGTTGCTTCAACTTACCCTCTCGTTCTTCTCTTAGTTTGTATATTTTCCTAGATATGAAATCCCTTAATTCTTTCTTTTTCTTTTCTGTAGCTTCTTCCTCTACTTTCCTTCTGATCTGATCCTTCTCGATCCAAGTTTTACCTAACAAAAGTGGGAAAGGGGAACTATCCTCAACAAACCTAATGACTTCAAATTCTTCTTTAGTCGATGTTCCATGTACAATAATAGGTACAGTAGTTTCTCTTTCACTTAAAGTTATCATCTTTCCCTTAAACAAGCCTATCCTTCCTAAAGAAGGTACCACAGTAGGCTTTCCTAAAATTTTCCATGTTTATTCTGTCATAATATTCACTTGTGTTTCTTCATCGAAGACTATATAGTCTATGTCGAAGTCTTTTATTCTTGCACTTATGCGTTGTTTTTATTTTAGGCTTTCCGGTAAACTGACATCTTTATGAGAATCCATCGTTTCTTCTAATTGTAATAACATAGTCTGAACTTCCTTTGACCTTTTATTTTTATGACCTTCTAACATACCCTTAGTCTCTTGACTCTTTTCATAATTTTCTTGTCTTATGTTCATCCCTTCAACTTTAGCAATAATCCTTGGACAATCCTCAACCTCATGACCAACAAACTTACAACAAAGACAAATAGGGCCTACCTCAGGGCATTCCTTAGCAAGATGTCCTGACCTTATGCAATTATAACACAAAGTTAATCCTCTTTTTCTCTTAAATGTTCCCCAATATTTTTTGTACTACGCACTTCCCCTAGGATCATAGTGCTAGACCTGCAATCTGCAAAAACTATTTCTAGGTTCCTACATGCACTTATTAGTCCAAAAAATCTTTCTATGCATAGGAATAACATATCTTTCTTCATTTCCATTAAATTTTCTCAAATCAACTCTTTCTTTCAATTGCTCCCTAGCCTTCAAACTAAGACAAAATATTTTAAACATACTTAAATTCATGCTTTCAAAACAAATTTTTTCACTTATCTTTCTCTTACCAAAGAACACAGCTTACCTCTTTTAGAATCTTACCTTTTTTTTTAGAACAACTTACTTTCTTGGCACAAAGCTTCACAAGTCAAGTAAGGTACGGCGTACTTCAGAAGAAGACCCATGCACATAGATTTTCTTTTTATTTACTTCAGTTATCAACAATCATAGTTTCAGGTCCTGACAACAAAACCATTTGTTGGTATAGGGGCAGACCCAGGGTTCAACGCTTAACAACGCACCAACAAAACCCCGACTACTGGCCCTTTCAGCAACACTTGCAAAGCAGGTGAAATCTCACCCGAGGTAGAAGCAGGGAGATTATAGGATGCAGGTGTCTGTAACTTGGCTCAGACACGATTCTGTGATAAAATCACTTCGCAGAATATTCTGTTAAATCTTAGGAAGTGAACATGCATTAGCTTATTAACCTCATTAACACCGTAGATAATAAACAAGACAGATCTAGAATTCATTTACCCTTTAACATAAGTAAAGTACTTAAGCAACAAAATATACATTCATTACACATTATAATAAAATCATTGAGAAAACTCACAACAAAAAAGACACTGCACAAAGAAAACCATGAGACACCAGATATACGTGGTTCACCCCAGGGTGGGGCTACGTCCACAAACCACTTCGCCTCTTTATTATTCGCCAAAATATTACATCCAGTCACTCTTGTGCACTAAGCCACATAGTTGAACTTCGCACAAGACAGGATATCTGCGCACTAAGCACTAGATCCTCCTTTTTTACCTTCCAAAACTAGATCAAATGCACAGAGCCACAATCTCTTATCACAAAACTTAGCACCTGCTCCGCACTGAGCATCACATGCATTAATCACAGTCTACAAAATCACAGTCGAGCACAAAGCCTGGACACACATGGACCTACTCTACTTCTACACTAGATTCATCTTTATTTATACTTTACAAAATATTACAATAAGGCCTAAACACGGGGAAAACCCATTGGCTGACATCCCATAAACCATTTACAAAACCCTAGAGGACCCCTTACTGGGTCCACATAACCCTAAAAATAGGTGAGATCCACGATCTCAACTCCGCTTGGGCGCTCCTACTTCGATCAACATGTCGAAGTCCAAAAGTGGTCCAAAACCTCCAAAAATGACCAAAGTTTCCCCAAAACTTGATCAAAGGCCAACATCGACTCTCTCAAAAAGAGAAAATATTTCTGAGTGAACTTGTCTCTTTCACACTCGTTAATTGGATCTGAAAGTATATCTATTTGGTGTAAGTTTAACCCTTTTTCAGACCAAGTAGACTAAATTTATGAAAAATAAAATTCGTTGGAGTTAAGTTGTAATTTCATCTCATCCTCTCGCTTGCAGTATTGAGCCTATTGTCGGTTCCTGATTTTTCATTATAATCCTATTATCTCAGAAATTTGCATCATCATCCAAGCATAGCCTTGTTTATATCCTTTGCATCTTGACACCTTGTACCCTACGAGGAAACATTCCACCGAGTGTCCATATCCTGCATACACCTCCTTGGATTGAGCATAGGTATGTTCCACTGTTGGAACTAGTTGCTTACCTGCAAAACTCATATCCTCCTCTGTATCATAGCATTATTTGGCTATGAAAAAAAAAAGAAGGGTGGGAAAAGAATATTATCTCATGTTGGCAGCATTCGTGTAGCCTTTGAGCAAAGCACAAACTTTTGAGTCCACTTGTCATCCAAAGTTTGGGTTTAGCATGAACTTAGGAAGCTGAGCTCATTACTTAGAATTTACTCCTCCGACTGGTTACTCTTCCAGTCCCTATGGAGAGTTTGATTGGTGCCTCCTGCATCACAAAGTTTCATCATTGAGTCTGTGCTGCTAGAGTCTTCCATGTGTATCATGCTCTTTTTCAAAGGATGTCTATCAACCTATGTCAACCATTTCTCAGAAATATTGAATTTTCATGTCGGCCATACCCTCATTGTGTCTCAGAGTTACATGAAGCTGCAATATTATCGTGCACCCTGGTCCTACTTTCATTATGGGTAGGTAAACTTGAACCCAACAATCAACATTTCCTCATCGATCGTTGACTGGGGTTTTCCATTGTGTTCGACATAAATAAATTTATTCACATATTGGTATTCATGCAATGTGTTGGATTCCATTAGCCTTATTGGTGGTTTCCTCGCCTTTGTCAGCAATTTTCATTATTGGCTGCTATTCAAAGGGTCTTTTTCGTGCACTGCTTGCATCTGGTGCATGATGAAGACGCACATGGTTATTGGTTCGTGAACATGTTCTTTGTCCGACTTCCTCCAAATAATAAAGCTACTTCTTTGTACCTTGTGCTGACTAATGAGAGATTCCTTAATGCTCTCCTTTCAGTGGGCCTCCTTCCATCGAAGTCAGCTCATCTATTCTGGAAACGAGACCTAGAGTCCTATGATTACCTAGAGGCTTGCAGTCATCAGAGGTAGGTTCTCTAACCATCAACAATTGGGAATACATTAATGTCTCCTAATCGATGGATTCTTCAAGTTTTCAACCTCAACACCTTTATTCACACTTGTAATAATGTACTCGGTGCCTTGATACCTACTTTCATTATCGATAGGCTATCTCGCGTTTGTTAACGRTATACCTTAATGACTRATAATCAAACGAAGTCTCATTATGTTCGACCTCAACTCCTTTATTCACATAATGTATTGTTTCACTTTTGGCGGATCGTGTAGAAGACTTGAAGACATCAGTTCATAGTCACAAATTTCCTGAGCTGTTGCTATCATTCATTGGACCAATACCTATATGACTTTAGTGATCATGGGAGATCAAATTGTACTCCATTGTATACAGATATCTTCACATTGATTTTGAGACTGGTTTTCACTGGGCCTTGTTCGTGACTATAACATCCTTTGGCATGTGTCTACCTTTGTATTTCCTATTCGTGGCCACGAAAAAATATTTGGTATAGTTCCACATGGATATATAGTGTAATTCAAAATAGCTGCCATGTGCACAAAGTCATTGTGGATTTTAATATTCTTATAAGCAACTAGTTCATCCAACTAGGTCTCCATTACTCCACTTCTAGGAATTATAATGTATTTCCACCATCACAGATACTCCTTTGATCTCACACATTAGGGGGCATCTATTATAGCAAGATTTTACTCACCCCATACAACTTGCTCAGAAGGCCTTTTCCATTTCCCTATGCAGACTTGAAGTCCCTTTTTGCAATTCCCAGAGCTAAAAAAAATATTTTCCCACATATATGCGCCCTAACAACTATATAGCATGCGTATACACAGGTTGCACCATTACAACCCACGTACATCTGGTTTTGTGCCCAAAATTAAAAAAATTGTGTTGCGTTTCCATGTCACGTCCCCATATCCATGATCCTTGACCTTCCATATATTGGAAATGTTCCGACTCATCCCTTCAGTTCCATTTGAAGGATATAAATGGGCCATATCTGAGCTGTGGAAGAGAGGAGAATAATTCAACTTTGAGAGAAAATTTACTCTGGATAAATTATTCACTTCATATTGAGTCTGCATCCCTTTGTCCTTTTAAGTCCGAACACATTGTTCATCCCCCAATCTATTCCCTATTTGATGGATAGCCTCATTGTATCTCTTATATGAGCTTTCCTTTGGTGGAGGACCAACTGGAAGGGACTTATTTTTTTGGTTCCGAGACGTGCCCACATGAAAGTTTGTCATTCATACACTTCTGTTGATCATATTGTAATAGAAATACTCTTTTCTCATCCAATTAACGTATTTCAAATATTTGAATTGTTATTCCATGGACATGTTTGTTATGAATATTGATGGATTATGCTATTGTATGTGATAAATTTATATATTATCACCATATGCTTACGTATCTTGGTTGTTGAGGACAAGTTGTAGGTGTATATCTTTGATTCAAGTTCTCAATGGTGGACTTCATCGAACATCCGGACGAGGTAGGCTCTTTATCTTGTCTTGTTATCATGTTCGTTTATATAGAATACTTGATATTAGAGTTGATTTCTGCAGTCATTTTCGTTTGTTGTGGTTTACCCCATGCCATAGAGTGATTTTCCTTGTAAAAACTACCACGTCAGCATGATGACATCATCATGATGTCATGTTGAGGTCATCTTCCACGTCACACTGACGTACTACTGACATTAGCAGTACGACCTTTGACTATTGACTTTGACTCTTTTTTGCCTGTTTGGGAAAAAATTCAGAATGCGATAACTTTCGCATACGATGTCCATTTTTGGAAAAAAACATATTTCCGGAATCGACACGATGATCCCTACGCGATGGCATTGGTTTCATATAATTATAAGAATTTTGATTTTTAGGCCTTTCTGGATCCATTTTGAATCATTCCTCCTCACTAAGACCTTTTGGTCCTCCAAAAGGATATTAACTAGTCATCAAGTGCGGGATAGGCCTCCACACTTTTCCTTTGTCTTTAAACTCTGTCCTGTGCACCTATCGCATCATCATCAATTGCATAATAACCATGAAAACGAAAAGCATATTGCTAGCCATTTGAACTCGTTCACTTCGTACTGAATCCACTACCATCCATGTAGAAAACATTAGCAGTGATGATATCATAAATATGACTGAAACTAAACCAATATGTTTGATGGGCTTGCATGACATTATATTATCTTGAAGCAAAGTATGATTAAACTCCCATCCTACAACCATCTCATGTTCATGCTTAAGATCAACCGCTTTACTTGGAACAATTATAAAGTATGATTGAACTCCCATCCTACAACCATCTCATGTTCATGCTTAAGATCAACTACTTTACTTGGAACAATTATAGGTGTATTGCTTCCATAAGCTGCCTTCTTTAATTGTTCCATTGTGACAATAGTTTTATTTGCTTTTATATGATGAACATGTACAACATATTCTGTCCCTTGTTTATTTAAGTGATATTGATTCTGTTCCATGTAGAAGATTGCTTTGCGATCATATAAATAAGGAATTCCTAAGACCATTCCACATGTTTCTAGTGGAACCACATCACATGTTACTTCATCCACATACTTAGATGTAATTTCAAACTTTATGATACATTGATTTGTTATGGGACATTTGTGATCTTTTCTTATCCAATTTAGTGAATAGGGTTTGTGATGCATCTGAGTGTTTAATCCCAATTTATTAACCACTTCTTTCGAAATTAAGTTATATTGAGATCCACTATCTATCAATGTATCGATCTTAGTATGTTTCATTATGACCCTTATATGAAACAACTTACTTCTAGAATCATAAACATCACCAATTTTACCTGACAAACCAATTCCTGTAATCTTAGTCTCATCATCAAAATCTGATCCCAAGTCTGTTGGCCATGTTGTTGTTGCAAATTTTTGCCTCCCTTTCCTCTCTTTGAACCAGTTCGGTCTCTTCTCTGGGTGAAAATTTCCATCAATTCTCATCATTGTGCCCTTATTTATTGCAATGATTGCAAGAGAACCTCTCTTCCTTTACTATTTCTGAATTTGATTTCTTCCCATTCCCTTTCCCTTTTCCATCCTTCTTTGAAGTTTATTCCCCTGATACACTAACTCTATTTTTCCCTTCTTCAATATGTGTTGCTTGAACATAAACCTCATCAAGATTAGTAGGTCCAAACATAAATACATTATTACAAATATAAGAAAGAAAACCTCATATATACTTCATAAGAGTTTCTTGTGTAGTCAATGGAACATCTAACAACAAAGCCATATTACGAAATTCATCTGTATATTCCTGCACCGATTGTCCTTTTCTTAACTTAAGACTTTTCCATTCAATTAAATCCTTTTCCTTATATCCCAATGGATATAACTATTTTCTAACTGCGGAAATAAAATCATGCCATGATGGAAAAATCATACCAACTTTCTGAGTTCCATGTTGCATCTTACTTTGCCACTAGATGAGAGATGTTCCTTCAAGATGAAGCGATGCCAATATAATTTTGGTTTCCTCATATTTGATTTGATTCACATTACAATATACCTCCATCTATCTAACCCAATTATCATTTTTCTCAGCATTAACTTCGCCATCATACATAGGAAAAATAAATTTTACATCAAGTTTAAGTAATGGAATATCAGGCTTATGTTTATGAAAATGTTTTCTTGCAGTAGAATTTGAACTTGTACTTGTACTTGAAGAAGAAGATGATGGAGATGAAGGAGGTGAAGGAGGATATTTTGGAGGGTCCTCTCCTTCTTTAATTTTGGATTTCTTTGAATATTCTCCTTGAAAAGGTCTCTTCCATTCCAAGTAATTACCATACAACACTTTTACCATCTTCGACATGGAAAATAAATTCTTTCAAAAATCTCTTTCATTTTGAGAAAGTCGTTCTTTCGATGCCATCCTCTCACTTTAAGATGTCCTCTTTCTTGATCCAATCTCTGGATCTCATTGTACAAGATCTACTTCACCACAACTTAGCTTTTCCTTGGTAATCATGCAAAATAAAACAACCAATTGTCAACCTGCTCCGATACCACTTGATCTGAAAATGATCTTTTAAAGACTATGGTTAAGTTTATGCATGGTTTTATTTACCATTTAGGAATTAAAGCGAAGAAGAAGATTTAATGAAAGAATATTGCAACCATAATAAATAATTCAGATCAGAAAATACACATAAGGAATAGAAAAACATAACGCCAAAGATTGATAACAGAGTTCGACAAGGTTTCCTACGTCTCCGGGCCTTTGTCTCAGTGGGGGAGGCTTTCTTATTAATGTTCAATGCTTCAAAAATAAATCATAGGTACATAAAATGGATTAGAAACTAGTCTGGCTGTGTTCTGATCGACCTCAAGAATCCAACACAACTGACGACACTGAAAAAGGCTAAGCGTATCTACTGAAAATGGCCTCCAAAGTTCACTTCCTCAATGGATTCCCTGCATAAAAATGGCTTGGACCTCACAATTATTCATCATTTATCCTGTTATGAAACTCCTTGGACTGTCAAAAACTTCTATTTTATATATATTCTGAGTTGGGGTTCACCTCCCAACTTCCTCCCATGATCTGGCCTCAAAAAGGGCTCCAGATCCTAAAAAATGGGTAAAACTCACCAAAAATCACGCTAAAATCAACATAAATATCAAAACCACAGGTTAAAACCCACTTATGGAAAACATGTGCATGCCAACACCTTTTACTTGGGCTCCTTGTCACATGGGATACTACCATATGGACACACGCTAAGCCTGCACCCTAGTTCTTTGTCCTGGTCATTTGGAGGTTCATGTGGCCAGGTGTTAATCTCCCCCGCACCTTGAACTAGCTTCGATCTTGTTCTTGTGGAAGGTGTTGATGATCGTGCCTTGGTAGACAAGCTAGCCCCCTTTCGACTAGGGCTTATCCCCAAATATCCACCAACACCACAACACAACCAAATTGCGTTGCATAGTAGTTAAGTAACACTTATGGCTTGGTTGGTTGGCGCATTTGGTTAGTCTATTGGCTAGTCCGAAGGTCCCAGGTTTGGATCCACCAGAGTGCTACAAACCTTTTGAACCAACTCTTAATGGCCTCATCTGGGGTGCCATGTGGAACCCTGTGATTCGACCACGTGTCACCTCCATATTGGACCGTACCAAACCAGTCAGGGCACAATCAACACATAGTCAATCTGCACAGTCAACTTGCCAAGTCGGTGCTGTATGACATGCGTCATGCCCAGATCCTACCACCTATCACCATGTCACCTGCCAGATTGTCATCCATACTGCCATGTGTCATAATTTCATTGGGAGACGTCAACTTCCATCCTGTCATCTGTACTGCCATGTGTCAGACTGTCACTGGGCCACGTCATCATACAAACTTCCACGTTAACGTCCATACAATTCACATGTCAAATCCATACCATGCCAACTCAGCCCTGAAAATTCCAAATTTTCCTGACATGTGTCACCTCTTGGTGCTACCATGTCAGTATGATGGCATAATCATGACATCATGCTAATGCCATCTTTCACATCACGCTGACATACTGTTGACGTCAACAATATGACCTCTGACTATTGACTTTGATTCTTTTTTTCCTATTTGGGAAAAAGTGTAGAACATGATAAATTTCGCATACGATGTCCATTTTCAGAAAAAAAAACATACTTCCAAAATATTCATGACGAGCCATACACTATGGCGTTGGTTTCATTTGATTTCGATAAATTTGATTTTTAGGCCTTTCTGGATCGATTTTGGATCAACCTTAAGGGTACGTTGGACTTTGGTTTCTGTTATAATGGAGATCA
>SNQJ01S0050916.1:36373-54788 GCA_010110895.2 Picea sitchensis
GGTCCCAGGTTTGGATCCACCAGAGTGCTACAAACCTTTTGAACCAACTCTTAATGGCCTCATCTGGGGTTCCATGTGGAACCCTGTGATTCGACCACGTGTCACCTCCATATTGGACCGTACCAAACCAGTCAGGGCACAATCAACACATAGTCAATCTGCACAGTCAGCTTGCCAAGTCGGTGCTGTATGACATGCGTCATGCCCAGAGCCTACCACCTATCACCATGTCACCTGCCAGATTGTCATCCATACTTCCATGTGTCGGAATTTCATTGGGAGACGTCAACTTCCATCCTGTCATCTGTACTGCCATGTGTCAGACTGTCACCGGGCCACATCATCATACAAACTTCCACGTTAACGTCCATACAATTCACATGTCAAATCCATACCATGCCAACTCAGCCCTGAAAATTCCAAATTTTCCTGACATGTGTCACCTCTTGGTGCTACCATGTCAGTATGATGGCATAATCATGACATCATGCTAATGTCATCTTTCACATCACGCTGACATACTGTTGACGTCAACAATATGACCTCTGACTATTGACTTTGATTCTTTTTTTCCTATTTGGGAAAAAGTTTAGAACATGATAAATTTCGCATACGATGTCCATTTTCAGAAAAAAAAACATACTTCCAAAATATTCATGACGAGCCATACACTATGGCGTTGGTTTCATTTGATTTTTAGGCCTTTCTGGATCGATTTTGGATCAACCTTAAGGGTACGTTGGACTTTGGTTTCTGTTATAATGGAGATCATGAATTCATACTGATTGGTTATACCAATTCAAATTGGGCTGGAAGTGTTTCTGACAAAAAGAGCACTTTAGGATGTTGTTTCAGTCTGGGGTCAACCATGACTTCATGGAAGAGTAGGAAGAAATACAATATTGCTCTCAGCATGAAAAAAGTGGAATACATTGCTTCGTATTCCACCAGTTGTGAAGCTATATATCTTCGAAAGTTGTTGATAGGTCTATTTGATCTGGATATGGAAGCAACCATGATTCTATGTGATAACCAGAGTTGCATAAAGATGACAAAGAACCTTGTGGTCCATGACAAGTCAAAGAACATAGAAATATGGTATCACTACATTCATGATATGGTGCATAGGGGAGCTATAAAGCTCCAATATGTTGGCACAAATGAGCAGGTTTCAGATGTGTTGACCAAGCCTCTGTCTTGTGTAAAGTTTGATCACTTTTGAGACAAACTTGGTATAGTCCGAAAGGAACTCCCTCGAAAGGGGGAGTGATGCTCATGATACTATGGTATCCTGACCAAAAACAAGTATCTCAGTTAGGATTTTATATCCTAGGGGACTAATAGTCCCTGGATAGATCCTGAAGGTCTAGTAAGGATGGTTTGTCAGAGTACCTGTGCATGTATATGCTAGCTATGGTTAGTAGTGGTATCTTCATTGGGATTTTCATAATCCTAGGGAATCTTATGATTCTTGGGCATATCTCGAAGGTCCGGTAAGGACGGTCTGTCAGAGTACCACGTGGTAGATCCGTTAGGATTTTATATCCTATGGAATCTTATGATTCCTGGGAATATCCCTAGGGACTATCAAAGTACCACAAAATATTTTTGTTACACCTGCCTCATTCTATTGCTATATGATGATGATGTTGTTATCTTAGCCTTGTGCTGCTGATGTTGTTGATACATCTTCATGCTGTGATGATGCTATTGCTCCAGCCTAGTGCTGTGATGATGTTGTTTCTCTAGCGTCGTGTTGTTTATGATGATGCCGTTGATGTTGTTATTATAGATTTTATGCTAATTGATGTTGATGTTTCAGATTCCAACTCCATGCTTTGAACGATGATGATGATGTTATTCCAGCTCCATGCTATGAATGATGATTATGATGATGATACTCCAACTCCATGGTGTGAAGGATGATGATGATGATAATCTAGCTCCATGTTGTGAATGATGAGAAAAATTCCGATGATTTATAGATATGCCACTCAATGTTCAAAGATATTGTTGATGTTGCCACCCTCTCTCTCTCTTGATGATGTTGTAGAATAACCTTCTTGTTAAGGGGGAATTTTGAAATATTGTAACTGCGAAGTACATTATACTTATAATTGAGTTATTATCTTATATATCAATCCCCCTTTGTGGATTGGTCATTTTGGGACTTATGTATGACCAAATCCTCTTTTGTGGATTGGTCAAACCCTAATTATATGATGCTAATTGAGAAGTCATCCCTTACGGATAATTAAAGTGGTTTTAGCCACTAAGTGAAGAATTCAGCCCTGCTTGATGAAGAGACACCACCCTAGTGCTCCTAAGCCAATATAAATAAGAGAGGCTAGTGCCTCATTCACTCACTCACTCAAGTCACTCATCTAGTGCACAAGTTTGAAGGAAGCTGCAGTTGCCGGAAGAAAGAAGAGAGAGGCACGTTGCTCAGTCTTGGATATTCTCTAGTGTTTGGTTTATTATCTTGGCATTGTATCAACAATCTATATTAAGGAAGTTTTTGCTGGGTTTTCTCCCCCATGAGGGTTTCCCAGGATAAATGTTGTGTACCTTGTGATTGTGATTCTTTCAATGATCCTGCTTATGCTCTTATTGTCTAGTAAATTGAAAATACCTTAATAGAAACTCTAAATTTAACAGATTTTATTGTAAGATATCTCTATATTTTCCTGCTCAATAATAATAAAATCCAAATCTGCTGCACCCGTTTTCCCTCTAGGGTTTTTTCCAGGGACGAATTGTCCAAAAACTACTTGTGTACATGTGATGTGATTGCTGTTATCTTTTACTGTTTAGTTCCTGGTAATTATTTTTTGCTATGTATTATTTATTTGTGAAGAAAACCTGGCAGGATCAATTGACAGAAAAATTAATTGATTTAGTGAACTAGGTTTGAAGAAAATTCACACTTGCGGTAATAGCCTTTCAATCCTAAGAATCCTCTAAGTTTCTTCAAAGTTTTGGGAATTGACCATTCTCTCATATATTTAATTTTGTTAGGGTCCACTTTTATACCTTCATGAGATACAATATGACCCAAATATTCCACTTCTTGAACCCCAAAGGCACACTTTGAAGGATTTGCATAAATTTGTTGCTCTTCCAGTAGTTGTAATACTTTGTCAACATGTTGTATATTATCTTCCCAATATTTTCTGCAGATTAGTATGTCATTAAAAAATACTAACAAACTTTTTATAAGGGATTAAAAATATAATTCATCAAGATTTGAAATGTTGAAGGTGCATTAGTAAGTCCAAGTGGCATAACCAAAAACCCATAATGAACTTCATGTGTTCTAAAGGTTGTTTTAGGAATGTCTTCCTGCCTCATTCTAATTTGAAGATATCCCTAACGAAGATGCAACCCATTAAAGAAATTTTCTCCATGCAATTCATCTAATAATTCATCAACGACATGAATAGGAAACTTATCTTTGATAATCATTTTGTTGAGTTGTATATAATATGGAAACATATGCCAAGAACCATCCTTTTTAGTAACCATCACCACTGGTGAAGAGAAAGAACTTTGGCTAGGTTGAATGATGTCAACCTCTAACATTTCTTGGATCATATGTTTAGTCTCACTCTTCAGTGCACATGGATACATGTGATGCCTAATGTTAGGTGGTACACTACCTAGTTGCAAATGAATAACATGGTCATGACCTCTTGCAGGTGAAATACCTTTAAGAATTTCTCCAAATACTTTGGAATAATGGTTGATAACTATTTGGAGATCCAATGGAGAAAAGGACATATAGTTTTGAACATCTAGTGAGAACAATTGTGAAATTACACTATGGTGTCCCTTTTTTAGTAACTTTGTCATTCTATTAGAGTTATCACCTTGGAGGGTTTCCCTTGGATACCTCTAAGATCAATTTCCTTTCCTTCTAAGGAAAATCTCTTGAAAAGATGTTGAAAATTAAGGGTTACTATTCCCAATGAATGTAACCATTGGATCCCTAATACAACATCAACACAACCCATTTGGACGACAATCATGAGACTATCCAAAAATACTCCCCCATATTGAGATTAATACTATGACACTTCCTAGAACAATTTATGATACCTCCATCTGCAATCATTACTTGAAACTCTGGTGCTAAGTATACAAATCAATTTAGATCTTTTGCTAATTTGTAATTGATGAAATTATAGGTACTACCAGAATCAATCAACACTATTATCTTTTTCTTTTTGATGTATCCTTGTATCTTCGGCGTTTGTGGAGTATTAATGCCGACCAATGCATGACATGATTTTTTTGGAGTAGTATCTTCTAGATCTAGATCTTGTGATGGTTCAAATTCTTTATCTTCTTCCTCTTCACAGTATATGCATAATAATTTCTTCTCATTGCATTTATGCCTCTTACTGGACTTGCTGTCACAATTGAAAACATAGTCCCTTTTCTCTTCTTTTATCCATTTGTTGAGGTTTCAACCTTGTTGGTTGATTCATGTTAGGAGAGGGAACATTGTTCTCTCTATAGTTGTTAGAGGGCACCCTTCTAGTAGCCATATTTTTGTTTTCCACTTTCCTTGCCATACTGAAATATTTCTCTAGGGATTTAGGTTCAAAGAGATGCACCTAATGTTGAATGATCTCCTTTAGAGTTCCCATAAAGAGATATAACAAATTATTCTCAAGAATGTTTTTTACCTTGAGACTGAGATTTTGGAATTGTTGAATGTGATCTATAATTGTAACGTTTTTCCAAAGATTTATCAATTGACTGAAGAATTTATTACTCTTAATATCCCCATAATGTGATATCAATTCATTTGTAAAAATAGACCAATAGATAATAGAATTATTTTATTTCACAAAACCATTGATACCCAAAAAATTGATCATTTTCTAAATACAAGGATGCAATAGGTACCTTTTGTAAGCTTGGCACTTGGTGTATATCAAAGAATTTCTCTATTCAAAATATCCACGTTATAAGATCTTTACCTTCAAACTTCCTCATATCGATCTTTGGAATGAAGTAGTTTCTTGGTGCTAACTTGAAACCTTGATGACGTGGATCTTGAAGTGATGAATAATCATGATTATGGGACTCAATATTTATTTCCTCTACATTTTCATGATTTCCTTGCATTTTTATATCTCCTATAGGTAGTCTCTCATTTAGATCATGTAAGATCACAAAAGACATGGAATTTTGCAATTCTAACATATTTTCCATATGATTTCAATATTCATCCATCTTTGTTTTCATCTATTTCCTATTTTTATCCATCTTATTTTCAATTTTCTTTTTAAGGTATTCATGAGAATGTGATAAATCAACTGGTTTCAACATAGAAGCACTCATTTTATCAACTTCGTTATTTAATTGGGTTAGCTTGTTTTCTAAGTCTTCACTTTCTTCAAATGACATGTTTGAGTTTTTATGAGGAGTACCAGTATTATTTCTTGTAGAACCCTTTTCCATGTGATAAAATAAAAATTCTCCTATTTTTCCTTTTTTATCACAAATTTTGAATCATCAAAAATAGATTTTCCAATAAACAATTATGCTAATTGTAAGTTATGTACCTTTCAAACCCTTAATTTGGAGTATGTATGGATGAATGACCTTTGTACCAATACATATTTGATATTTTAACTCTTCTGACTCTGAAATTTTATCCTATAGTACAATGATATGACTTTTTAAACTCTTGAAAATTTCACAGTTTGAACCGTCACTGATAAAAGGTTATAGCACAAATACCAAAATGACTGGTTTAAGATTAATTTCAGGATTAGTAAAATGCCCTAACTTACACAAGCTATATATCACTAATTATAACGGTTAAATTTATGAAATTGTTTTCACATGTAATTCGTCATGTCCCCTGAAGATTATGAAAATTTTAGAGTCAGAAACTTTACCAAAATTTGTTTATCACAAAAATAAAAATATTACTCGTTTGAGACTAACTTCAGGACTAGTCACATACCCCGACTTCCATGGAATATATTTTTGAAACTATAATGACCCGAATCTTGAAATTTGGATGAGACATACTCTGATATGTTTCCCCAGGATACACAAAATTTTACTGTCCAAAAATTCTCACAAACAAATTTATAGAGAAAATACCAAGATAACTCATTTAAAACTAATTTCAGGATGAGTCAAAAAACCTATCTTCATAGGAAATATATCTTAAAGTATAACGAACAAGAACTTGAAATTTTTACTAGATGTACTTTGATCTCCTAAGTAAACTCCAAATTTTGAAATTTGAAGTATGCCAGAATAAAAATTATTGTGAAAATTCCAAGATGACTCACTTGAAGTAGAAAAAGCTTAAGATCGATGCTCTGATACCAAATGTTATGAATCAACACCTTGAGAATGATTAAAAAACAATCAATAACAGTCCACTTTGAGGGGGAAACCTCCTTTTACAATATATTCAATGTATAATATGAGATATGATGAGATAATATGATCCTAAGATTAGGTCTCCTTGGTATATATATAGGAGACAAAGGGTACACTTATAATTAAAGGGTGCAATGAAGGGTTCCAACCTACATGCAAATATAACACTAGAAATGTAATATTTCAATATATAGTACTTAATAAGGGGTTTTATACATAACATGGGGCTTTGTATAGGGCTTAAAATTCATCAAATACTTGTAAAAGACCAATATCTATCTCAAGATCCTCTTAGCCAACTAGGAATGGTACTAATATCAAGACTAAAGAACATTCCCTACAAGGTGCAGTCTCAAATGGACAAACTATACAAAAAAATGGAAAATTCCCAAATGAAGTAAAAGGGAAATGCATAAATGGATTATTGAAACAAAGGAAAGGCATTAGTCAAGGCCAAAGGCAATAAAAACCAAAACGTTTTTCAGTGTCTCTACCTACAATATAAAAAATTGCAAAGTTAAATATGGCATAACACAAGCTCATTGTATACTAATATGCATCGCATTTATGGATTGCTCAAGTGAAAAATTTCATTAGAATACAATTGAAACAAAGAGCGGTCTCATATGGATAGGTTGTACAAAGAAATGAAAAATGACCAAATGAAGTAGAAGGGAAATGCATAGATGGAGTATTGAGGCAAAGGAAAGGCATTGCTTAAGGCCAAAGGGAAGAAAGACCAAAACCATTGTTGACATGGTTACCTGCAATCTAAGAAAATGTAAAGTCAAATATGACATAGCATATGATCATTGGCTATGCCATAGTGAAAATATTAGTGCATGATATAGATTTATGATTGAGCCACGAGCTTCACCAACTCAAAATCAATTTAAGAGAAGTGACAAAATCAATTAAGGGAAGGAGGGATAACTTTGATCATGTATGTGAAATCTCCTATTGAATTTGATGATCACGAAACATCCTCAAAGGACCAAACTAAACCCCATTAAGACCTTGTAACCATACAATAGTAACCAAAAATGTCAATTAACAATTTCAAGCAAAAATATCAAGTGATTCATTGTACTCACTGCTATGAGGGGTTATCCATGAGGAAAATGGATCTTACAATGTTGATTCATCACCTTCGGCCTTAGGAATTGATAAAATTAATCCACAATTTTCTCAACATTGCGAAGGTCGTGAGTGTAGTAATAACAAACCAAAGACTACAAGCACCAATCCTAGGAGGGGTAGTCCATGCAAATCGAATATTGGACCTCATTCCCAAACAAATTAGACCAATCCACCTTTGTTTCCATGACCACACAACAAGGAGGAATATCATAACTTCCAACCATAAGGGAACAAAGTACATTACAATGCCCACAAATGTCTCCACAAGTGGTAGTTTTCAAAAGATCCATGCCCGAGGGTTCCATCGCCACTACCTGACTTGGAAATTCAGCTATGCCTGCTCCCTACTAGAAAATCATAAAGCTTGGATTCTAGGTTTCATGAGAAGAATTAGCACCCAAAATTTCATTTTTTTCATATTCATAAGACTATGGGCTGCAAAATGCTTGTTCGCAAGTTATAATTAAGAGCTCAAACCTTGTTGGAAACTTGACCAACTTGAGGAGGATATTGAATAGTATTATTTGTATTCTCGTGGACCAGGTTCGAACCTCATAACCCCTCATCTTCCCCATCACACATCAAGATTTTATTTTGTACACATTTTAAACCATGGATCCCCATCTTAGAATTACACTGCACTATAAATCTAATGTCTAATTAAAATGCTTGTCTTGACATGTTCTCAAGCTACTTCCATAAAATTGTCCTAGTGAATCGATCCTTGGATCTCTCCTCACCCTCTCTTTTAAACCTTTCTTTGAAATTATCCAACCTCCTTTGTGGTAGAGATTGAAGGGACCTGCAAAAACCTAATACATTATCCTGTTCTTCTTTGCCAAGAACTTTCTCCTTAATCTTATTCCTTCCACTTTTTCTTGATTTCACATTTAAATACAATATGCGTACTCTCTTTCGATATGGTGAATGCTAAAACTGATTTTAGTTTACAATTTTTTTTACATGATTTATGGATCTTAGAAAAAAAATCAAAGGAACATTAGTTTGTTTTATTTGATTTTAAACTAAAATAAACTTATAAATACAATAAGTAGGAGAATGCTGCTTAAACTAAATTAATGATGAAAAAATAAAGTAGCAAGAACTAAACCATGGGTAGTGATACTGACAAAACCATGAAATAGAGAGATTATTGATTCCTCAACTAATTGATATTGAGGAGAACAATAAAGTAATTATAAAACTTACTGCTAACTTAATATGTCAATGAATTTCTCCTACTGTTTCAAAGATTCATAGTGTCACTAGCTTGCTCACTTGCTAGTGTTTTTTATGTTCTCTAAGAAATGTAAATATTTTTTAGAAATAAGATCACTTGTATAAGATCCATGTGTATGAGGGTTACAAAGGGTTTCTAATCATATGCCTTTGTTTGAGGGATACAAAGGGTTTTTGATGATTTCTATCCAAAATATGGCTTATCACAACCATTCCGTGATGTAAATCCCTTGACAACTAGATGGATTTTCTCAAAATCAGTTTAAATGAAATGTAAAGCTTCAACGAATGACCATGATCCATTGTTATCCCCCCATGAAAATTGAAATTGTGTTATAAGGCTCATCTCATCCATATTGTGATATTTAAGCCCAATACCCTAACTCTTGTTCATTGGTCGAGGGAAATAATTCCCATTGCCTCTCTACACCAAGAGAAATTCATAGCACTCACATACTTGGTCAAAGAGTCTGTTATGTTTTCTAAAGTGTCTATCTTCTCCAGTAACAACTTTTTTTCTTTCCACCATGTCTCTCACGAAATGGTATTGTACATCAATATGCTTCAGCCTTGAATGGTAAGCTGGGTTATTTTCCAAGAAAATTTCACTCTGACTACTGCAATTCATCCTCATAGCTTGTTACTCAAGTCCAATCCCTGAACACAATCTATATTGAAACCATATTTATTCTTTGTTTACATTGGTGGTTACCATGTATATATCCTCCTCAGATTGGAAAGTTTTGGGTTTTCCTAAGATTTTGTTAGCTATCTTTGAGTTGTTGACTTTCAAAGAATTCCTGCATGGGAGTGTTGTCCTCCCCCATGATATGTTTCTTAGAACAACATCCTTGAGTCTTATTTAATCTCTTTTCAAGACTCCTTAAACATGAAAATATTTCCAAGTGAACTTGTCTCTTTCACACTTGTTAACTGGATTTGAAAGGACGTATATTTGGTGAAAAATTAAACCTTTTTCGGACCAAGTAGACTAATTTCAAAAAAGGAACACTCTAGTCAACATTGGCTAGTAGAGTTCTCCTGGGTATTGTTTTATACTTTTTCGAGCCTAGGGGACTAAATTTATGAAAAAGGACATTCTTTGGAGTTAAGTTGTAATTTCATTTCATCCTCTTGATTGTAGTATTGAGCCTATTTTCAGTTCCCTCTTTCTCGTTAAAAGCCAATTACATCAACAGGTTGCATCATGAGCCAAGCAGAGCCTTATTTATATCCTTTGCAGCTTGACACCATGTATCCTAAGAGGAAACATTCCCCCGAGTGTCTACGTCCTGCATGCACCTCCTTGCATTGAGCATAGGTACATTCTACTGTTGGAACTAGTTGCTTACTCACAACACTCGTTTCTTCCAGTGTATCATAGCATTCATTTGCCTATGAAAAACAAAAAAAGACGGGCGAGAAAATAATATAATCATATATTGGCAACATTCGTGTTGCCTTTAAACATAGAAAATTTTTTTGAGTCCACTTGTCATCCAAAGTTTGGGTTTAGCATGACCTTAGGAAGCTAATGTCGTTACTTAGAGTTTACTCCTATATTTGGTTACTCTTCCAGTCCCTATGGAGAGTTTGATTGGTGCCTCCTCCATCACAAAGTTTCATTATTAAGTCTATGCTTCTAGAGTCCTCCATATGTCTCATTCCTTTGTTCAAAGGAAGTCTATAAGCATGTGTCGGCCATTTCTTTGAAATATTGACTTTGCATATCAACCATACCCATAGTGTGTCTTAGAGTTACATGAAGCTGTAGTCCTACCATGCACCCTGGTCCTACTTTCATTATGGGTATGTAACCATGAATCCAAAAATTGACATCTCCTTATTGGTCGCTGACTGAGGGGTTTCCCTTGTGTTCAACGACAAGAAATATATTCACACATTTGGATTCATATAGTGTATTGGATTCCATTATCCTTATTGATGGTTTCCTTTGCTTTGTCGACTATATTACTTATTGGCTACTATTCAGAGGGTATTTTTCGTGCACTACTTGCATCTAGTGCATGCAAAAGATGCACATGGTTGTTGGTTCATGAACATACTCTTCATATGAGTTCCTCCAAATCATCAAGCTATTTCTTTGTACTTCATGCTGACTAATGAGAGATTCCTTAATTCTCTCCTTTTAGCGGGTCTCCTTCCATCTAATTCAACTCATATATTATGGAAATGAGGCCTAGAGTCCTATGAGTACCTAGAGGCTTGTAGTCATTAGTGGAAAGTTCTCCTGCCATTGACAGTTGGGAAAACATCAATCTCTTCTGATCGATGGATTCTTCAAGTGTTCGACCTCAACACCTTTATTCACACTTGTAAGAATGTAGTTGGTGCCTTGATTCCTACTTTCATTATCAATAGGTTGTCTCACGTTTGTTAACGATATACCTTAATGACTGGTAATGAAACAAAGTCTCATTGTGTTCGACCTCAATTCCTCTATTCACATGATGTAGAATTGCACCTTTGAAGGATTGTGTAGAAGACTTGAAGACATTAGATTATAGTAGCAGCTTTCCTGAACCGTTGCTATCATTCATTGGACCAGTACCTATATGAATTCAATGATCATGGAGATCATATTGTACTCCATTGTATACAAATATCTTCAGATTGATTTTGAGACTGGTTTTCACTGGGCCTTGTTCGTGACTATGACAGCCTATGGCATGTGTCTACTTTGTGTTTCCTATTCATGGCCATGAACAACTATTTTGTATATTTCCACATGGATCTGCATTGTAATTCAAATTGGAAGCCATGTGTACAAAGTCATTATGGATTGTAATATTCTCATGAACAACTAATTCTTCCAGCTAAGTCTCCATTACTCCACTTCTGGGAATTATAATGTATTTTGGCCATCACAGTTACTCCTCTAACCTCACACATTAGGGGGCATCTGTTATAGAAAGTTTTTACTCACCCCATGAACCTTGATCATAAGGCATTTTCCATTTCTCTATGCAGACTTGAAGTCCCCTTTTGCACTTCAAAGAGCCAAAAAATCATATTTTTCCACATATATGCGCCCTACCAGTTAGAAAACATGCGTATACATAGGTTGCACCACTACAACTCATGCACATCGATTTTCATGCTCAAAATTAAAAATTGTGTGAGGTTTCACGAGATCCATGATCCTTGACCTTCCATATACTGGAAACATTCTGAATCATCCCTTCAGTTCCATTTGAAGGCTATAAATTGGGCCATATCCAAACCGTGGAGGAGAAAAGAATTCAACTTTTGAGAGAAAAGATACTCTGGAGAAATTTTCACTTCACATTGAGTCTACATCCCTTTTTCCTTTAAAGTATGAATACATTGTTCAAACCCCAAACTCTTCCCTCTTTTATGGAGAAAATCATTGTCTCTCTTATATGATCTTGCATTTGGTGGAGGATTGAAGTGGTGGAGGCCTAGGTGGAAGGAACATAGTTTCTTAGTTCCGAGACATGTCGACACAAAAGTTTGTCACTTGTATACTTCTGTTGATAATTTTTTAATAGAAATACTCTTTTCTCGTCCAATTGATATCTTGAAAATATTTGAATTTTTATTCCATGGGTGTATTTTTTATGAATACTAATGAATTATGCTATTGTATGTGCTAACATTATATTTTATCACCATATGATTGCGTATTTTGGTTTTTGAGGACACGTTGCAGGTATAAAGCTTTGAGTCGTGTGCTCAATGATGGTATTCATTGAACGTCTGGATGAGGTAGGATCTTTATCTTGTCTTGTTATCATCATCATTTATATAACATACTTGGGATTAGAGTTGATTTATGCAATCATTCCATCTGTTGTGGTTTACCCCATGCCATAGAGTGATTTTTCTCGTAACACATTTGAGGGAGCAGAAATTCCAAAGTCAAGCTGAGGCTTTGCAATTAGAGGAAAATCAATATAAGCATACATATCCATCTGTGGAAGAGCTGAGAGAAGATATGAATAACTTGACATTTCATTTGAATCTGAATAAGGGAAAGGAAAAGAGGGAAGATGTTTGGTGTACATTATGAAGAACATAAGGACATCATAATAATGGATGCCCAACCTTTGTGCAATATCTGGGAGTAGTTATGAAAAATCCTTTATCTATAGGAGGACCCTGGTGTGAGATATGCAGAACACATCGACATGATCCCTATCATTGTCTCATGATGCAGAAGTATCAAATAGTACCAAAGACTAGATTTTGTAATTTTTGCAAGTCGGTTGGACATGAAGACAAGGACTGTAAAATTGTGGAGATAATGAAGGAGAGGATATCAGATGCATATAGGGTGCAAGATGAATTAATTATAAGAAAACCTACGCATCAAACACAATATAATAACATGCAACATTTTACAACATAACAATAGTATAATAAGGCACAATAGTTTGGATCACCACCGCAGTATAACAAAACAAACAGTTTGCAGCGCCACCACAATACAATAATGTGCAGCCATAGTACAATCAAGCACAACAATATAATACACCATGCAAAGATAATCAAGGAAATATAGGAGGCTTCAGAGGAGGAAGCCGTGGATGAGGAATATTTGGAGGAGGTAGAGGACTAGTAGTKTGCCACAACCGTCAGAAACCTATGCAATATGAAATATATTGTCCACATCCACCTGCGACGTGTATGTATTGTCATGMAATAGACCATGATACAGAATAATATCCGAAACTTATGACAAATATACAAGAAAAGAGAAACCAAAAAAACAAGAATGTCCAATGGATTGTTGTGGAAAAAAGAGAAGAGGATGGGAATATGATCAATATAGTTACTAGAGGTGGAGCCAATACAGGAGCAGATGAAACAAAGAAGGTTCGATATCAGTACAATTGGCTTAGGAAGAATACAACACCTGAACAAAAGGTTTATGTGTGCAAAGAGAAGGATACATTCAAAGAGGCTAGACAAGATATTTTGAAGGACAATATTGCATCTAATTCAGGAACAAATATAGGATATGAGATACCAGTCTATGACATGCATCACTTATTTGATTAGACCAAAAAATATCAACCTGCTGAAAAGGTCAGTAATTTAAGATTTTTTTTGGTATCTTGTGCAAATCTATTGAATGATAAGTCATCTTTGCAAGTGTTACAAAATATATTAGAAAAGTGTAATTCTTGGGAAGAAGGGGTAAAGATAGTCAATCAGGTTCGTAAGAAGAGAAGAACAAGTAGGGAATTTAGGGTGAATGCAAACATTGGAGATTTCAATATGGATGACATAATATTTGACTTGGGGGTCTAAAGTAAATTTTTCCTAAGAAGACATGGGAGGCTATGGGGGAACCAACATTTGGGTATTCACCAATCCAGTTGAAGTTAGAAAATCAACATAGAGTGGTTCCAATTGGAACATTGAAGGGGATATCGGTCGATCTATATGGTGGGGATATCAGTCGATTTTGATAACCAAGATATTATTAACTTAAATACCAAGAAGACGATATTTGAATTAGGATAATATAAAGTTATTGTGCCACTAGATCCTTCATAAGGAGGAAGATATGTTGAACCTGTAACAATTTTTTTTACATAAGACATAAATCAATTATATAGAACTATCGCGCATGAAGAGTATTACATCAACCCAACTGCATATGTAATGCTGATTTGGAGGAGTATTAGATATTTTGCCTCAGACTCTAACACAGGACTGGAGAACTGGCAACAACGATTACATGAATTATCTACCCGAAGATGTGCCAAAATGATGTGCGCACTGAGGTGGATTGGTTCAAAGGTAAGAGAACCTCCTACTTTTTATGATCAAAATGAATTATAAGAATTTCTAACGAAGTTTGAGTTAGAAGTAGTGGAAAATAAAATATCACCATTATTAGACATAGCCTTAAAAACAACACCTACACGATGGTGAGGAACTCATAAGGAGAATATTAATAGTTAGTATAAATGCAAAAGGTTAATGCACATTGGATTTGGTGCAGAAAAGGAGAATAGATTTTTGGAGAAGTATGATGCAATAGGGAAAACCAGAGAACATGTAGAAAGATTCATGGTCCACTGGATATTGGTACCACCAAAGGAATGGCCACACCATTTTATTCACACACTAGAAGGAATTCCTAGGAATTGGTACATAGAACAGGAACAATGAAGGGAAACTGCAAATTGGGAATAAATGCAACATAATTTGTTTATTACATTTTCCTTTGAACATGAAATCCTAGAAATAGATACAAAACTCAAGGTGATAAGAGATAGGATATTTTAAGAACCAGAATTTGAAATAGTCACAACATATCAGAATCATACTAGACAGACAGTTCGACAATTTCTACACTATTATCATATCGTAGAAGAATAAGACCCAACAGAGGGAAACCCACGCAATATCCAAATTCCATAAGTTGAAGGGGAAAGAGATTCAGAGGGTCCACAATTAGAATAAGAAGATTATGCATCCCCATTGAATATAAAGAAGGTAAATATTGGGACATCAGAAAACCCAAAGATGGAAAGTATTGGAGATTATTGGGACAACTAGACAATGGAGAGCATAACAGAGTTACTACACAAATATGGTGAGTTGTTCCCAATGAATTTTTTAGAGATGAAGGGGCTATCAGGATAACTTGGAGAGATTGATATCCCTTTGAAACCATATGCTAAACCAATAAGACAGATACCTTACAGGTTGAATCCAATATATAAGCATAAAGTAAAGGAAAAAATTGACAAGATGTTAAAGGCTAGTGTCATAGAACCTGTGGAAGAATCCAAATGGTTTATCCCTATGGTGGTGCAGGAAAAGAAGAAAGGGGGAATCAATATCTGTGTCAACTTGAGAAAGTTAAATGATGCTTTATTACATGATCCTTTCCCTACCCCATTTACAGATGAAGTATTGGAGAATGTAGGCGGTCAAGAAGCCTATTCATTTACATATGGGTTTTCAGGATATCATCAGATCAAGATAACACCAGAAGATAGATATGATACCACATTTTCTATATAATGGGGATCATTTTAGTACACAATAATGCCTTTTGGATTAAATAATGCACCTACAATTATTTCCAGAGCAGTAGTAGCAATGTTTAAGGATTTAATCCATAAGTTTTTTGAAGTTTACTTGAATTATTGGACAGTCTTTAGTTTATTAATTTAAGTACTAAGATTCATGTTGGACATGCGTAGACAATGTAAGATCTCATTGAACATTAAGAAATGTATTTTCATCCCACATTTTTTGATTTTGTTAGGGCATGTGCTGTGTAAACATGGTCTGTTGGTTGATCCTGCCAAAACTACTGTCATAGTGAATTTACCACCACCTAAGTCAGTGCACCAGTTGAAGAGTACACTTGGTCATACATGGTATTACTTGAAGTTTATAAGGGGATATGCACATATTACTGTGTTGATGGATACATTTTTGAAGAAGGACATCAAGTATCAGTGGAATGATGAGTGCTAACAGAGTTTGGATATCGTGAGGGAGAAAATGGTGACTACATCAATTTTAGTGTTTCCAGATTGGTCAAAATAATTTCATGTGCATGTGGATGCATATTCAATAGTTCTTGGAGAAGTATTGACACAATCAGGGGAATGTGATATAGATCATCCTATAGAATTTGCAAGAAGGAAGCTGTCAGATTCATAGTAGAACTACAATACAATAGAAAGATAAGGCTTGGCTATGGTCTATGCACTGTATAAATTCATACATTATTTGTTAGGACAACACTTTAATATGTTTACATATCATTCTGCTCTTAGATATTTAGTTAATAAGTCGGTTTTGGGGGGAATAATATGCAGATGGTTACTATTGTTTCAGAAGTTTGACTTTGAAGTTGTGGTGAATCCTGGAAGATTGAATGCGGGGCTAGATCACCCGTCAAGGATAACTAGTGGAGAGGAACCAAGCAATTTGCAGGATAACTTCCCATATGCACAAGTTTTTTCAGTACAGATTGTTGATGAGTATTTTGTTGACATTATTGAGTTTTTGAGTACAGGATTTTCCTTAAAGGAATTTAATACTGGGCATAAGAAAAATTTGGCGGTCAAAGCTGCAGACTACCTAATAATTGTAGGTCAGTTGTACAAACTTGAATCAAAGAAAATTTTGAGTATATGTGTTGTGGAGCATGAAAGGCCTATTATTTTAGCAGAAGAACATGAAGGAATAGATGGAGGACATTATGCAAGGAAAGCTACTGCGCAGAAGATATTGTGCGCAAGTTATGGTGGCCAACAATTCACAAGGATGTAAAGGAGTACTGTTAGAATAGTGATGTTTATCAGAGAGTTTGAAATCCATCAAGAAGGGATGAGATTCCATTGAGAACTTGGGTAACATTGCAAGTGTTTTAGAAGTGGGAAGTAGACTTTGTACGACCTATTAATACATCATCTAGAATATCAAGAGCAAGATATATTATTACAACGAGCAAGATATATTACTACAATGACATAATATTTAACCAGATGGGATGAAAGAACAACAATTAAAGATTGCAACACAGATATTGCAACACATTTTTTATTTGAACAAGGACCCACAAGATTTGGATGCCATATAATCCTCATGAATGATCAGGGGGTTCATTTTATTAACAAAACTATCCAGGAAATGCTTGAAGAATTTGAGATATATCATCATAAGAGAACTCCATATCATCCTCAATATAATGGAATAGTGGAAGCATTTAACAATATTTTGGATAATTCCTTAACAAATATTTGCAATGAAAACAAGGATGATTGGGATATGAAGGTACCAATAGTGTTATGGGCTTACAAAACTACATGCAAGAAGCTAATAGGGAATTTTTTTTTTAGGTTGGTGTATGGAAAAGAAGTAGTAGTTCCCTTGGAGTATTTGATACCTAGCCTATGCATTGCAACAATTAAAAACATGACAGAAAGAGGCGCAACTCAGGAAATAATGGATCAACTTATGGAATTAGAAGAAGATAGGATCATAACTAGTTTCCATCAGGAATTGCAGAAAGAAAGGGGAAAAGCGTGGCATGACATACATATCAAGAAGAATTTTTTTAAGGAGGGAGATCTGGTTCTCCTCTACGACAGTAAATATTTAAAACACCTAGGAAATCTCAAAATGCACTGGCTAGGGCCATATCAGATAAAGTTTGTCACATATGGAGGTTTTGTGCAGCTACAAGATTTAACAGGAAAGGAGATTAAATGTTTGTTGAATGGTAGTCAACTAAAACTGTATAGGAATAGTTGACCTACTAACCCTTAGTAATTGCAACGTAGAGAGTAGAATTGTACATGTTGTATATAATAGGAGTTAAAAGAAGAAAAAGGAAGAAACAAGTGGAAAAAGGAGAAAAATCCAAAAATAAGTAGGTAGAGGAATAAGTGATAAAAAGATAGTTGAAAGATACAACGTGGAACATAAGCTAGAAAAAAGTATGAAATAACCTAAAGACACTGTGTGACAGAAAGGAAGATACCACACACTGGATAAATGGGATAGAATGAAAACACAGTGTGATGAGATGGAAAGTGGTTGTAAAAAGAAAAAGGTGGTAAACGTGAAAGTGGGATATGACAGAGAATTAATGACA
>SNQJ01S0050917.1:0-13239 GCA_010110895.2 Picea sitchensis
TATTAATCATTCTTAAATACATAGAGTTCATGCAAAACAATTTAACTCAGAAATTAACACAACAACAAGATAAAACAATTATCTTTTATAAACAATTGTGCAACCAACTGCCTGGGATGGGCGTTCCACCCAACCATAGACTCTTTGTTTCAAATCTCAACAACAAATCACCCTCGAGTTGAGGCTAGTAATCCACAAAAGAGGGTGGTCTCTCACTATCCATTCACAACTCATAAACTCACAAATCACTGGATTTCTCCTACAACTATACTGATTTTCCACCATATTTCCTCTTAGCCTTCCTAACCTAAGGAATGTACCCATTCATTGATCTCATTCCCTCGAGCCTCCCATTTGTTTATCAGGTTCTCTTTGGCATAGGTAGCTAGGAATATCTCAGCTGAGAACTCAAGGGAACTTGTTGCTAGGAAAAACTACTAGCAAACAACAACAAACACTTGTTGTTTTAGTGCAACCCACTCAGAAGCTCACTCTTTAGGCCTAAAAACCCTGTTCTTCTGTTTATAGCTCCAAATACACTCCAGAATTCTCTAGAATTTTCCCTCCATGGTTACATGAGCTCCAAGTTTCTCTCCACTTGTTTCTCATGCCCAAAAACTCAATGTGTAAAATTGTTGTCCCAACCCATACAAATTTCCTCTCTTTTGATTTGTTTTCTTGACTCACACACTTTCCCAAGCTGAATGTACTCATCCCCCATGTGCCCAATAACTTTGGAATGTGACCACTCACACCCACCCTCTTACATGTATTCAATAATTGGCTTTGGGAACACTTAATCAGAAATTATAAGGTCCATATACTAATATAAAAATTAGGAAAATGGGTTGAATTAATATACATGGGTAATTCTCCCTTGGACCCCTCTTGACCATTATCCTAGAATATCCCCCCTCTTGTGGATTAATTCATCCCCCATCTTTGTCCATGTCCCCTTAGCAGTTGGCATCACATTTTATTATTAAAACATAGAAATACAACTCTCACATTACATTGNCCCTTGGACCCCTCTTGACCATTATCCTAGAATATCCCCCCTCTTGTGGATTAATTCATCCCCCATCTTTGTCCATGTCCCCTTAGCAGTTGGCATCACATTTTATTATTAAAACATAGAAATACAATTCTCACATTACATTGATTGGTCGTAGCCACATATTATATCTACATTAAGCATTAATTAAACTAAGGATTATAGTGGGGATGTTACATTCCCCCTCCCCTACAATTGTGTGTCATCCTAGGTGCACACAATGTCGATATTCATATATGCAAATTTACATCATAATACTTTGAAAGTAAAGTTCTTTACTTTCACAACTCCAGTAGCAGTTACAACCATAATCTCTTGTTCATCTCAACTCACCAACCCAAGGAATACACCATTCGTTTATCAAGGATAACCCAAGGAATGTTCCATTTGTTTATCAGGCCCCCCAACGTAATTGAATAGGACTCTGAAATGTGGTTCTAAAACTCTAGTTGCTCAAAATGGAGTCTTGCATTTTGTTTTCTTCAAAATTGTCAAAAAATTACGGGTATTCCTCCCACATGTTTTCTTCAAGCTCCCATGTAGCATCTTCAAGACCATAGCAGGTCCATTGAACCTTTACTATCCCTATGGATTTGTTCCTGAGCACTTTGACTTTCCGGTCCAGGATGCATACTAGTTTCACCTGAAAATTCCCTTTGTGCTCCACCTAGATCACATTCCAATCAATTATGTGGTTAGGGTCAGACACATATTTATTTTATAATGACACATGAAATGCATTATGTAATCTCATGGATGCAGATACTATTGGCAATATTGATTGTGTGTTGTCGTTGATGGCAACATGAGTCAAACTTGTACAGTAATCAAAGAAAAGGAAGATCACCTTATGGAAGAATCAATTCGTGATCAATATTGATCACGATAGGATCAACAATGATCCTATGATTCTAAAGCTTAGGAGAGTTAGCATGCAAATAATCCATGTACAGAAGAAATAATGAAGCACAAGGAATTAACAACTCAGGAGGGTTAGCGACTGAAGATCAATGCATAAAATGCACAAAGAATTAATCAAAATCTCATAAGGGAAAGTGCATTACAGAAATGTGATCGGGATTGAAATTCCGACAGTAAAACTCCAAAAGAATCGAGGAAGAATCCTGTCCATAGATGTAGTTTTTGGGACAAACCTATACCGTCAGATCGAGGAGAAGTGAGAGGTTGGAAGAATTAGATCTCAACCGACAGATCTAAAGTAAGAGCTTCAGAAGGTTTCCCAACTGTTAAGATCAAGGAGGGAATTATGATGAATTCTCAACCATTCGATCGAGTCTAGTGGAAGGACAGTATAAGAAGACGGTCAAACTCCAGTGTTGACCACTCTGGCAGAAAAGAGTCCAGAATGTGTAAGATTACCCGAAGGCTGAAGCCCCAGAATCATGAACTCTCGTCGACCATCAGATCATGAAATTCTTTTAGTTGTTGATCTATTCAAAGCGCGCCAATAAACATGTTCATGAACACTTCGATGCTAACCAACTCCGGTGAAAATTGGAGTAACAATTACCTGGACCTCTGGAACCCCAAAGTCCCGAAGTCACAAACTCTCGTCGATCGTTGGATCAGAAAATCCACTCAACCATTGATCTGTAGTACCTATGACTATTAGATCCAGAGGAGGACATGTGACACATTAGGAGATCCACGTCAGCAAGGACATGTGGTGCAATAATATGGTGACAAGTGTCAAGGTATAGTTGGAACTTTAGGTATATGAAAGTCATGAATCTAGGTGACACGTGGTAACCACTCAACTAGTGCCACGTCAACAAGCTATGTCACTCTAGGAGTAATTCCTTCGGGGATATCCAATTTCTACTACCAACAAATATCCAAAGCGTCGAATGACGAAGTTAATGTTGGTCGTTGATCTAAGATCCTCCAGGATGTATCATGACCGTTAGACCAAGCAAGTGGAAATATAGATAAGCAAGGCCAAAGGCCCGAGATCCTGAACAACTGAATTCCCGACAACTGTTGGATCGTGTTAAATTTTTTGGGTTAAATAAGGATCGTTAGATGAAGTCAGGTTACTCAAGGTTTATTCTTCGGGGAATCTCACTCCGGGAGAATTGGAAAGTGGGGAAAAGTTAATAACTCAAATTCCTGGAGATCAAAATGAATCTGGACCATTGATCTAGAACTGATCACAGTGGTTGGATTAGCCTAGTGGAAGGATAGTGTAAGGATTGAATATAGACCGTTGATCTAGTTCAAAGAATCATGGTAACCATCGGATCAACCATTTTGAGAGGAAAACACTTCGAGAGGTTCAAAATTTAGAAGATTGAAAGCTTGTAAAGGAGAAATCACCTGAAGGCCGAAGTCAACATCGATTGTTGATCTAAGATCCTCAGGAATCTTTCTCGGTCATTGGATCGAGTACAGTGGAAGGATAGCGTAAGGTATACCAACAACTGACAACAAGTTGTCACCATAGCCTTATGACTTATTCGGTACGTAAGTACTCTGGAAGGTTGAATAATTCCAGAGGTTGGAAGTCCCATAGGACAAAGTCCCGAAGTAACGACAGTCATCCATATCAACGTGCAATTATAATGTGACCATCGATAAGAAATTAATTAATCGCTTGGGTTAGCACTTAGACACCACCCTCGGTCACAGGTCAAGGTCATATGAAAAGTGGAGATGAGTTAAAGGGCCAATTGGGTTAACACCTGGCCATGGTATATGGTCACTTGGTGAAATGAAGTCCCTTCGGGCTAAAAAATAACAAACCTTGCACCTTATGTATCTATTTGTTGGTCACATTAGTCTGGTCATATGAAAAACAAAGGGGAGTCACAAGCTAAGAACCTTCTAATTCCAGGTACAGGAAAATGCACCAGATAGCGAAGTAATAACTTGATTTAGATCTATTGAGAATTGAGGATGCAACAAAAGTGTGGGATCGAAATAACAAAGTCAATCCATGACTGTGATCGACTCTTAAAGGTTGATCAACATATATCTGATAACAAATTATCCCTGTCATGATATTATACGAATAATAATGAAGGAAGAACAAATGGATAATAAGTCTGTAGTAATGAGCCCATGGTCATTTGAAAAGAATGGTTTGAAGGAAGCGCTTGTTTGCAATAACTATTGATGGGTTAAAATGTTGAAACAATTTACAAAGGATTTGAAGTCTTTAACAAACTAATAATAATAATAATAACAACAATAGAAGTTATTATTATTAAAATGAATGAAAGGGTGCAATGATTCATTACCAAAAGACACAATCATGCAAGTCCACACCAGTTGGAAGATTATATAAACAAAGAAGTATGGTGAACAAAGATGTAGTTGAATTTGTTGAAGTATATATATTTAAATATAAAGGATTGAATGAAGGTTCATTCTATTAGGTTGGTTCCTGTTTACAAGTTGGGTCTTGCATGAGGATTGGATTCCTCACATCTCAGTTGGATCTGAGATCAACAAGCTGGGACTTGTTATGAGAGTTGGATTCCTCATTTCTCAGTTAGATCTGAGAACTACAAGCTCGGTCTTGTAACAGAGAGTTGAGTCTCTCATAATTGTTTGAAGATGAAGATTGATCTTATGTATTCATTCAAGTTAAATAAATAAACAAAATATTTATTCTTTTATATATTGGTTGAGAAATTGAAATAAATATATGTTGTTCAATTAATTTATGAAAAGTGGAAAATTGTCCAAAGTTTTGTGACACATATTCAACCCCTCCTCTCAGTGTCAAGTGTACATTTCAACAATTGGTATTAGAGCGGGTGCCTTCAACACAATTAAACCATTGGAAGGTAGATTCTGAAGAAATGGGTGAAAAAATGGCTATCCCACAAATGAAACTTCCTTATTTGATGGAAAAGATTATTCATCATGGAGGGAAAATATGAAAAGATATTTGAATTCAAGAGGATCTGGAGTTTTGGATTCGGTAGTAAGTAATCCCTGGCACTTAACTACTTGAAAGAGAAAAACCAAAACTGCAAAAGAAGTAAGGAGAAACAATTCATTATCCTTAAAAGCAATCCAGGATGGATTGTCAGACCAAGTCAAATAAAAGATGAGGCACTACAAATCTGTTAAAGAATTATGGCTCCAACTAGAAAATTGTTATCGGAATGAAACATAAGAAGAAGATAAATCCTATCAAAGTAAGGAACAAGACTCTGATAAAGAGGATTCATGTCAAAATAAAAAAACAAAACTCGGAAGAAGAAAATTATTATCAAGATAAGGAACAAGATAAAGAAAATGATAATTCCAATCATATTGAAGAACATAATACTGAGAAAGAGATTTCTAATCATAATAAAATGCAGGATTTGATACAACTCCCCATCATCAAAAAGGATAAACTCATCAAGGATTTAATTCAATCCTCAGTCATAAATGAAGGAAATAATTCCATCAAGGAACTGAGGCATACCTCAGTGGTCACTAAAGAAAAATTGCATAATCTTAAGACTAATGTTACAATTGCAATAGAATAGATTTGTTTGGAACCAAGAAATTATATACATATTAAAGTTCCTGTCGAGGCTCTTGAAAATATTGAGTACACAACTATGTGCACTCTAGAAGAGTTGGAGAAACTTCAACAAAAGGATATGTTGCTACTACAACAGTTAGATCAATCTAACCATGAAGAGCATGAGCAAAATATTCAGTTAGAAAACAAAGAAGAAGAGACCAAAAGATTGAAATTTGAAGTTGCTAATCTAACATAAGAGATGGAAGAATTAAAGAAACATGACAATAAAAGAAAAGAAGTACTAAAAGAAACAAAAGAATTAGTTAACAGTCTAAAAACTCAACTTGAGGAAACTAAAGAAAGTGAAGAAGTCTTGAAGATCCAGTTAACTAGGAAAGAAAATTCTTACCACATGTTGGAATTGGAAATCATCAAATTCAAAAAGATAAATGAAAGTACTAATGCAGATTTAATGACTCAAATTGAAGAAGCTAAGAAAAAGGAAGAAGCCCAGAAGATCCAAATAACTAAAAAGGAATAATAATGCCAAATGTTTGAATTAGAATCCATCAACCTCAAATGGATTAATCTAGAATACGAGGAAGAAATAAAAATATTTAAAACTAAAGTTTTTGATCTAACAAAAGATATGGAAGAATTGAAGACATATGAAAAAACTATTAAATGCAAAGAAGTCTTGGATGAGACAGAAGAAATAATCATCAATCTAAAGACTTAACTTGAACATGCTAAGAAAGTGGAAGAAGCCCTGAAGATTTAGTTAACTAAAAAGGAAGAGACATGTCACATGTTGAAATTGGAAATAGTCAATCTCAAAAAGATGGATGAAAAGACAAATAAATCTGTCAAATTCCAAAATAGCTCAGTTATCCTAGATAAGATTTGGAACAATCAAAGATTGGTTGATGAAAAAACCGGTCTTGGATACAATAAAAAGGAAGACAATGAAAAATGGAGCACCATTTACAAGCATGAGAAAGGATCATCCTTCTTAAAAGGAAAATGTGCAATTACAAAGAAATTACAAGTCATGAACTTTGTTAAAGAAGGAATCTTTAGAAGTAAAAAGGAAGAAGAAAATCAAAAGACAAATATCTTAAGCCAAAATAAATTCAAGAATGGAAACACCTTCAATGGATATTGATTTTCTTGTCATAACTTTGACCATAAAGCAATGGACTGCAATAAACTAGAGAAAGGATATACAGAAAAATCCAAAAACTCAATTAGATGTTGGAGATGCAATTTTGTTGGGCACGCATCAAAATTTTGTCAGACAAATAGATGTTACAATTGTAATAGTTTTGGGCACAAATCCCAAAGTTGCATGAGTTCAAAAAGTCATTCCTTAAATAAATCATTCAAGTCAAGGAGAAAACCTAATAAAATTTGGAAGAAGAAAGGAGATGACAAATCTCCAAAAACACAATGAGAAAGAGAAGGTCCAAAAAGCAGAATATCTTAGAAAGATATGGAGAAGAAAATCTGAAGAAGAAAACAAGAAAGATGATATTATGCCTGAAAATAAAGAAATTAATAACAAAGAAATGATGGGTGAATGTCCTAATAAGGAATGTGAAATTCAATATGAAATAGGTCAAGCTCAAGAAAGGGAAGTCCCTTTAGAAGAATATGACACAATCCTGATGATGCCATAATCCTTTAAGCAAAAGAAAGAAAAATCATTGATAAGGGGGTTGTAGAATACAAGAAGGAGAAAATGGACAAAGGAGAGCATCACCTTAGGGGGAGTATAACCTCAGAGGGAACAAGAAAAGATCATTTTTTTGTCATTTTTGTAAAAAGGGGAGAAGAGAAAAAGTAGTAGAGAAATTCAAGGGGTATCAATCAACAAAGATCAATTGATATTAGAAAAGATCAATTGATAACAAAATTGGTATTAAATCAATTGGTATTCAATCCTCAATTAATATTCCTGTGAAATATCAAAGAAGAATAAGAATTAGATCAAGAAGATCAGTAAGATTCATACCCTTGTCCTATTTGACAAAGGAAAGACAGTAAAAAATCAGGGGGAGTATTTTTGGTTATCAAATAAGAAAGTAATTAGATTAGGTTCAAAATACTTGATCACTACAAATTGGTATCACTACAAGCTAGTATCAATAAGACTACTTATTTGAACACAAATATCCCAATGGACTAAGATAAGCAGTTAGTAAATTCACTAAGGGAGAAAAATAGTCAAAGCCTCACTCTTTGTCATTGATGTCAAAGGGGGAGAGAAGCAGTAAAACAGAGTTAAGCAGAAAACAAATTTGCTATCAGGTAGAAAAGAATATCAGTGAAATGGGGAGCAAAGGTATGAAATCATTTTTGTTTAACATATATGTTTCCCTCAATGATAGAGGGGGAGATTATTGGCATTATTGATTGTGTGTTGTCATTGATGGTAACATGAGTCAAACATGTATAGTAATTAGAGAAAAGGAAGATCAACTTGGGGTAGAGGAAGATCACCTTCTAGCAGAAGAAATTCGTGATCACTGTTGATCGCAATAGGATCAACAATGATCCTATGATTCTAAATCTCAGGAGAGGTAGCATGCAGAGAATCCATGTATAAAAGAAATAATGAAGCACAACGAATTAAGAGCTCAGGAGGGGTAGCGACTGAAGATCATGCATAAAATGCACAAAGAATTAATCAAAATCTCAGAAGGGAAAGCGCATTGCAGAAACATGATCGAGATTGAAATTACCACAATAAAACTCCAAAAGAATTGAGGAAGAATCTTGTCCACAGATGTAGTTTTTGGGACAAAACTAGACTGTCAGATCGAGGGGAAGTCATAGGTTGGAAGAATTAGATCTCAACCGACAAATCTGAAGTAGGAGCTTCAGAAGGTTTCCCAGTCGTTAAGATGAAGGAGGGAATTCAGATGAATTCTCAACCATTCGATCGAGTCTAATGGAAGGAAAGTATAAGAAGATGGTCAAACTACAACGCTAACCACTCCGGTGGTAAAGAGTATAGAATGGGTAAGTTTAACTGAAGTACGAAGCCCCGAAGTAAAGAACTCTTCTCGACCGTCGGATCAGGAAATTCTTTCAGTCGTTGATCTATTCAGAGCGCACCAAGAAACATGTTGATCACTTCGGCACTGACCAACTACGGTGAAAATTGGAGTAACAATTAACTGGAACTTTGGAGCCCCGAAGTCTCGAAGTCACAAACTCCCGTCGCCTGTCGGATCAGGAAATCCAGTTAACCGTTGATATGGAGTACCTACGACTGTTATATCCAGGAGGAGGACATGTGACACATCAGGAGATCCATGACAAAAAGGACATGCGGTGCAATCAGATGGTGACAAGTGTTAAGGTCTATTTGGCATTTTAGGTATACGAAAGTCATGAATCTAGGTGACACATCACAACCACTCATCTAGTGCCACATCAACAGTGACATCAGAAAGCTACGTCACTCTGGGAGTAAGTCCTTCGGGCATATCCATTTTCTACTACCAACAACTGACAAAAATATTTCACCATAGCCTTATGACTTATTCAATAGGTAAGTACTTCGAAAGGTTGAATGATTCCAGAGGTTGGAAGTCCCAAAGGACGAAGTCCCAAAGGACGAAGTCCCAAAGTAACGATAGTCGTCCATATCAACGTGCAATTATAATGTGACCATCGATAAGAAATTAAGTACTCACTTGGGTTAGCACTTAGACACCACCCTCAGTCATAGGTCAAGGTCATATGAAAAGTGGCAATGAGTTAAAGGGCTAATTGGGTTAACACATGGCCATGGTATATCACTTGGTGAAATGAAGTCCCTTTAGGATAAAACATAACAAACCCTGCACCTTATGTATCTAGTTGTTGGTCACATCAGTTTGGTCATATGAAAAACAAGAGGAGTCACAAGCTAAGCACCTGTCAATTCCAGGTATAGCAAAATGCACCAGATAGCGAAGTAATAACTTGATTAAGATCTATTGAGAACTAAGGATGCAACGAAAGTGTGGGATCGAAATAACGAAGTCAATCCATGACTGTGATCGACTCTTAAAGGTTTATCAACATATATATGATGATGAATTAGCCTTGTCATGATATTATATGAATAATAATGAAGGAAGCACAAATGGATATTAAGTCTGTAGTAATAAGCCCATAGTCATTTGAAAATAATGGTCTGAAGGAAGCACCTGTTTGCAATAATTATTGATGGATTAAAATGATGAAACAATTTACAAAGGATTTTAAGTCTTTAACAAACTAATAATAATAATAATAATAATAGAAGTTATTATTGTTAAAATGAATGAAAGGGTGCAATGATTCATTGTCAAAAGACACAATCATTCAAGTTCACACCAATTAGAATATTGTATAAACAAAGAAATATGGTGAACAAATATGTAGTTGAATATGTTCAAGTATATATATTTATATATAATGGATTGAATGAAGGTTCATTGTAATGATCCCAAGCCAAATTTGTTGCTTGGAATCACTAACTACCACTGATTTGTTGATGTGCAAGTGTTTATTAAGTTATCCAGCTATTAAGTGCGTTCATACAAGATTCATTCATCACATGAAGACCATAATACATTCAAAATATAGAAGCACAAGCAAAGATCTGACCTTTATTATGAGAAATATGAAACCAATACAATAGATAGCCGATCTGGAAAAATCCTCAGATCGTCGGAAAGACAATAGATATGAGCTGCTACAAAATGTTCTGTCGATACAAAATAAGCCTCCAAAGGCTAAACAAGAAATGAAGACCAATATAACCAGATCTGAACGCTAGATCCTCCAGCTGAAGAATGCCACACTCCAATAGAAGGTTGAATCCCTCAACAACTCGACCCTGTTGGAATAAGACTTTAAATGAGTCCAAACTCGGCCCAATGATAGATCAAGATGGTGGGATCTCCCTCCTGAAATCTCAAGCCAAACTACCAATGCCAACCCCTCCAAATACTGAATCTACTAAGAGAGTTGTGTCCTCCTGAATAGTTGAAACCCTAGGCAACTTCTCCCTGAAGAAGGAAGCCTCCAAATGATGTGAAACTCTCCAAGAAGGTAGACCGGGCTATGGGAACCCCGTGGCAGAAGTTTTAGATCCAGATCTTGAGCAGATCTCTATAGATCTGAGAAATACTGAGTAATGGGACGTCCTCCTAGCCTCCAAGTCGTCCCAAACTGTAGCTGAAGAAATAGTGATGATAACTCTTGGAATAAGACCTCAAAATGATGGTGGAGTGCCTGCAAGTAAAACCCAAGTGATGGAATGCCCAATGCTCCTCTTGAATAGTTGGATCAAACTCTTCTCTTGTGGATGGTGCGCCCTTGCTGGAAACTCACAAACAGTATGACCCTGTTGCTTCTCTGAATCTGTTGGTGGATGGATGATGATGGTAGAATGGTGTGGAGGAGTCTTTCATTCCCGAGACCAAGCTATGGAACAAGGTGAGTGGATGTTTCACCACTGAGTTTCTCACAAGGGTTTGTATCAGCAAAACCCTCAAACTGTATGCTCAAGGAAATAACAAGCAAATACCAAAATCCATAATGCCCAAGAAGTGCGCCCTAGCCTTCTCTTTATACTTTTTCCTCTAATTTTCTGTTGAGTTAACTTAACTCCTAGAGTTAACCCTAACTCCCATTCCAGCTCTTCTATTTCTCCGTTGAGTTATCTCTTAATGCCTTTTTCACCTTTTTATCAAGTCAACTTAAGAATATAACCTTTAACTTTTTGACCTTTCCCCTCAGTGTGATACTATGGCGTAGTGGGGACACCTAGACCACTAAGTCTTCCAAACCTTTTCTTCAAGAGGTGGGGGACATTACAGTCTCCCCTTATTGAAATTGCTTGTCCTCTAGCAATTCCAAACCTGTCTCTCGTACCATCTGTTCATTCTCCCATGTGGCATCCTCAATGGGTAAGTCTTTCCACCTGATCAAATACTCCTTAATTATTCTATTTCAGAGCTTCTTTTCTCGAACCTCCAGTATCTCTTCCGGAATCAACACCAGTTGTCCTTCTTCATCCAGGGGAGGTAGTATCTCAATGGGGTGTATGTGTTGGCCAAGATCCTTTTTTAAGCAGGATACATGGAAGACGTTGTGTATTCGGCTACTTGGCAGAAGCTCTAGCTCATAAGCCACATCCCCAATCCTTTTGCTGATTCAGTAGGGCCCAAAGAAACATGGCCATAGTTTTTCTGCTCCGCTTATTTTAATTGAAGCCTGTTGGTAAGGTTGGAGCCATAAATAAACTAATTCACCAACCTCAAAAGTGCGCTCTACTCTATGTTTGTTTGCCTGGACCTTCTACTGGTTCTGTGCCCTCTGTAAGTGATCCTTCAACTCTCGGAGAATGTCTTGTTTCTGTTGTACCCAATCCTGCACCATTGGTGCCCTGCTGTCCCCAAAGGCAATCTCCACAAAGGAAAGGGGATCATAGTTGTATAAGGCTTTGAATGGTGTCATACCTATGGATACATGGTGGGTAGTGTTGTAGTAGTATTCTCCCAAGTGAAACCACATGACCCATGCCTTTGTTGTCCAGCTATGTAATTTCTGAGGTAGCCTTCCACCCATTTGTTGACTATTTCGGTCTGACTATCCGTTTGAGGGTGATAGATGGTACTAGGGGTCAATGCCATACCAACTAATCTGAACAACTCTTGCCAAAATGTACTCATGAACCTGCTATCCCTGTCACTAATGATGGTCTTTGGTAGGCCGTGTAATCTGAACACCTCTCTGAAAAACAACTCGACCACCTGTGCTGCGCTGAAATCTGTGGCTATGGAAAAGAAGTGTGCAAACTTCGTCAATATGTCTACTACTATGAAAAATGCAATCTTTCCCCTATGCTCTGGGCAAGTCAGTGATGAAATCCATGGATATACTTTCCCACTTGTGCTCTAGAATGGGTAGGGGCTACAACAATATTGCAAGGTGCATGTGCTCATCCTTGTTTTCTTGGCATGTAGTGCACTCCTTGACATGTTTAATCACGTCTTCCTTGAGGTCCTTCCATGAGAACCTTTCTCTCACCTGTCTGTATGTCTTACCAATTCCCTAATGTTCTACTACTGGTGAGTTATGACATGCATGTAATATCTTGGCTTTGAGGGCTGATCTAGGAACCAAGAAAATTCAGCCTTTGTAATAAATGAGGTCCTTCATGACTTTGAAGTTGTCATCATGTATCTGTCCATCCAGTAATTGGCAAGCAAAATGATCCCTTGCATATTCTACTATCAAGTGATCCTTCCAGTCAACTGACATACCGAACATGGAAAAAATGGATGGCCTCCTGGATAATGCATCAGCTACTGCATTGCTCTTTCCTTTGACGAATTCAATGTCAAAGTCATAGGCCTGTATTTTGCTTACCCATTTTTGTTGTCTTTCATTCAAATCCTTTTACTCCAAGACTGCTATGGTCTGATTTGACCACAAACCTTGCACCTACCAAATATTGTCTGAATTTGGTTAGTGCATGCATGATAGCCAACATTTCTTTGTCGTAGATGCTGTAAAGTAGTTCAGGAACCTTGAGTTTATGGCTTTCATAGGCAAGGGGGTGCCTATTCTACATCAATACGGCCCCTATACCTTCTCCTGAGGCATCACACTCCAAGGTGAAGGG
Source organism: Picea sitchensis (assembly GCA_010110895.2). Classification (NCBI taxonomy): domain Eukaryota; kingdom Viridiplantae; phylum Streptophyta; class Pinopsida; order Pinales; family Pinaceae; genus Picea; species Picea sitchensis. Next base: position 13,216 of record SNQJ01S0050917.1, read on the forward strand.
TAGGCTGAAATCTGGAAGAGCTAG
>SNQJ01S0050917.1:29792-47374 GCA_010110895.2 Picea sitchensis
TTTTCATCTTCATCCATTGGTCAAACCATGCCCCATATTTTATTGTAAAAATATTCCAGACACTTTCCTCCTACATTTTCCTTTTCAACTTAGCCTGATACCTTTTGTAACAATGGCTACACCACCAATATCATAACTTCCTCTAAACACTATGCCAAAATTAGGCATAATCAAATTTGATATCTATGTAGTCCCAAATTCAAATCCCTCTCAAGTCCACTTATCCCATTAAATATTTTTCTCTTCGAGGGATTCTATAAATGAAGGAAAAATGGTTTAAAATTTCCAAATTAAAATAAACTCTCACATCTCTTTCACTTGCATTGGTGGGGATCAACTCTATCTTTACTTCATTAAAATTATAATTCAATAAGTTATATAAATGATGCCTCTCTTCACTTCATCTATTTATATGATATTGAAATTAAGATAACATTGTGTTTATGATGCAGGAGCATCGCTCCAATCCAGCAACGCACCAGCTAGACAACACATCAAAGCACACATTCAATGGAGGAGAGAGGTGAAACCCTCTCATTTTCAAATTTGAAAATGTATTAAATGTTTGTAAGGCTAGTAGAGCTGAAGCCATGCCTTCGAGCATGTTTTAGTCGATGTCAATTTAATAACTGACAGGTAGGAGGGGATCTAACTCTAATTCGGATTAGATGGCCCATTCAATGTAATTCAATGTAATTTATGAGAGTTGGTGAGTTGGAGGGAAGAGATCGAGAATCCCCTCTTTGTAAAAATATCTTAGCGTCTTATTTTTGAGAGATTTTTGCGAGAGTTAGAACAGAGGATAGGAAGAGGAGAGAGCCGAGACTCTTTTGCAGTCCGAGCTTGAACACATTGTAATAAGGCATTCAGATTAATATAAAGAGCAGTTTTTTTCTGCACATGAGTCTTTGTGTGTTTATGCAATTGAATGTTGTCTGTGTGTGTTATTTTATTCTGTAGATGTGTGTTAGGTTCCATCTGTAGGTGATAGATAGATTTCTTTATCTATCTGTCGAGTTTTTTGATTTTCAGTTTGGTTCTTTGAGGCTTCATGCAAGAGGTTGCATGAAAGAATACTGTGGGTTCTGTAACCCAGTGTAGAAGAGTGCACTTCTGAATTCTGTGGAATTTGGACAAAGTCATGCCAAGAGGGTGCACCAGAGGAAGTCTTAGACTCAGAGAGAAGCCTCAAGGTTACTAAACACCTTGGAGGTGAGACTGTGAAGAGGAGGGCACATAGAGAAGACAAAATCGCTGTGAATTTTGTGAACCTCTACTAAGAGAGCATCGAGCGTGTGCAAAGAGTGCACAAAAGGAACTCTATTTTGAGTTTAGAGAGAAGAAGTGTCGAGGAGAGACACTTACAGAGTTGTTGAACACTATGTTGGCTCAGCAAGGGGTGCTTGAGCAAAAGTGTTCCAAGAGGAGCACCAGGAGCCTTCTGAAGAAGATGTAGAAAGGTCGAGTGCCTTAGATACTGAGCCAGAACAAAGCTCAGAAGAGATAACATAGGTAAGGTGCAAGAGTGGGGTTATATCAAGTCCCGAAGCTCAGGAGGAGTAGCGTGAAGTCGCACATGGAGTGTAATTGTGTGAAGGGCCGAGGTTGAGATTCACCACCAAAGCTCAGAAGAGATAGTGTTTCCAAAACACAGGTGAGATCCAAAACCATCAAGGCTCGCAAGAGGAAGATTTGAAGGTCGAGACCTTAGAAACTATGAAAATATCCTAAGTATGGGAAGAAATCAAAGCTTAGGAGGAGGAGCGTCGGCAGCCATGGATCAGCTACGGAAGAATGATATCTGGACAGTTGAATCTACGTCCAGGCACACAGGAGAGCACATCAGGGAAGAACGGATATGAACCATCAGATCTGAGCGTAGAAGTTTCGACTTGCCATGAACCGTCGGATCAGAAAAAACTGCGAGGAGGATAAAGGAGGAGGCTCACTTGGTGGTTGAAGCTGAGGAGGAATAGGAGCCATAGATCCAGGGAGGATCTGAATCGTATATTCGGAGTCACCAAATTTCAGGAGTCGGGGATTTGAAATACAAGGGAGGAGACTGCACTCCATTTCCCCAAAACATGAAAGTCGGGTTTAAATCCAGGCCATTGGTCGAGCCGACATCATCGTAGTCGTCCATCGGGAGGACACGTGGATAGTGGTCAGGGCTCAGAGAAAGCTACGAAAGATTGAGAACCATCGATCCAGTTGGATCATGGTCGTTGGTTCAAGAGGAATATGGACCGTTGATTTCTCAAAGAGGGATTTCGGTGTTTCGCGAATCGTGAGTCCAAGGAAGAAGGATTCGTGAGACGTGAAGTCATGACTCATAAAACTGCGAAGCGATCGTGATCGTTGAAGCGAGAAGAAAGGAGGGTCATTGGATCTGACCTGTATAAGAATCAAGATTCAGGGTTTCGGAAATCTCAAGGAGAGGGAGTTGATACTGTGTCACGATTTCCCGAATCATGAAACCAGAAGCATCGAAGGGATTGGCCCTAGGTCACGGGACATTGTCTTATGGAGGGGACTCAAGGGAGGAGATAACATTGGTTAGGCTCCATCATAATTTCAGCAACTAGGAGTTGGAGTGACAAGGACTCAACCCCTCCACATCACTGATACACGATTTACGATAAGCACCCTTTAGGTGTAGGCCTTGGTCATAGCGTCGTAGTTGCTTGGAGGAGCTGAAGCTCGCACCTTGTTCATGTTCGCAAAAGTGGGGTTTTCGAAGGACTTGTGGATCATTGGGGTTCCAGCAAGGACCCACTGAGCTTCTCCAGTTTAGCACCGAGAGGAGATCGATTCTGCACGGATCTATGCCAGGGCAAGGTTTTTGCACCAAAGTGCTATAAGAGCCACTTTCTATCTGTATACTGCAGGCAGAGGGAGGCAGAAGAAAATGAGAAATTTTAATATCATCAGGTGCTATCAGAATTTGATTTCATCTGTTTGCAATGGGTGAAGTAAGATAGAGTGGAAATACTCTATGATGATTGTTGCAGGGTGTGCAACAAATGAAGCAGTCAAGTTGACTATAGGAAATGTTGGAAATGCTCTCATTTGTAGAATAACAACAGAAGATTTTCTAGGAGGGAATATTGAAGGTAAATATGGCTACTGAAGGCCATGGACACGGTGGAAGGAAGAACCATCAACAACAGGGGAAAGCTGAGATGGATAAAGAACTCATTGAGGTGAGGGTGAGGATGGAAGAGCTTGCACTGCAGGTGAAACATAACACAAAGACACATTGGGTGTATGAATGGCCTATGAGGAGGAAGGTGAAGTGGCCAGTCAAGGAATTGATGACCAGAAGACAACAAAGACTGTTGAAAATGTGGTTGAGGTATGCTGAAAGCCTCAAAGATAAAGAGGAAGTGGTTCACGTATGTGAGCCAAAAGCTGGGAGAAATCTCAGTGAGGATGAGGAGAAGATGAGATCGGTCAATCTCATAGACTACCAGGTGAGCATCGAAGTGGAAAGTTCAGATTTCCATGTGGGTGATGAGATGAGATCAAAGAATCTCATAAGATGCTAGGAGGGCAGAGTGGAAATACCATATTTCCAGGTGGGAAAGGGAGAGAAGATGAGACTATCTGAAAGTCTCATGAACTCAGGGATGAGTTCAGGTTAGCGAGAGGAGCTAACAGAGAAGGATCAGAGGAGTCTTCTGATCATTGGAGGAATTGAGGTATTACTTCCACTAAGCCCAGTTGAGCGAGAGATTGTGTTGCAGAGGCAACAATAGAAGAAGAGCATGCAGATAAGATGCTCACTCCCTGGGAAAAGGAGTTAGAGATTTTAGAGGATTGGATGAAAAATCCAGGACCAGTAAATGACTACCATGAGCAGACAGTCATGCATAATTTTGGAGAAGAGCATTCAGAGGAGTTGCTTGAATATTTCAGCCAAGTAGATGGACAGAGGATGATGACTGCAATGCTGAGGCTTGTAGCAGAAGATGAAGTAGAATTCCATTCTGGGGAGAAGCTAGATGAAGATGGAGATGAAACAACCAAAGAAATGGAAGAAGTAAAGATATCAAAAGGGGAAGCTGAGCAGCAACAGCTCGGTGATGAGACTACAGAGTTGGAGTCTATAGTAGAGTGGAAAGTCAAGGCCACGAGAGATGAAGAAGATAGCATGGGAGGTCTAATTGATCTACCCATTTGTAGGGAATAAGTGCAGTCGAGGAGACTGCATAAAGAGAGCCAACCACTGGTGTAGCTGGACGAGTTAATTGAAGGAATCAAAAGGATGATGTTGGGGTCAACAACAAAATCTGTTAGAAAGGGGTTGAATAGAAGAGATCCTGCAATAGCAGTAGGGAATATGTAGCAACAATGAGGTGGTGGAGCAAATGGATAGCTCCAGAGAAATATTTTGGATCCTGGTGGATTTCAACAGCAGAGCAGGGAAGATCATGAGTAGGAGCTCATGAATTTTTTGCAGTAGTGGAGTATGATGCAGGAGCATCGCTCTAATCCAACAATGTGCCAGCTAGGCAACACATCAAAGCGCATATTCAATGGAGGAGAGAGGCATAACCCTCTCATTTTCAAATTTGAAAATGTATTAAATGTTTGTAAGGTTGGTAGAGCCGAAGCCATGCCTTCGACCATGTTGTACTTGATGTCGCTTTAATGGTTGATAGGTAGAAGGGGATCTAACTCCAATTCGGATTAGATGGACCATTCAATGTAATTTATGAGAGTTGGTGAGTTGGAGGGAAGAGATCAAGAAGCCCCTCTTTGTAAAAATATCTTAGCATCTTATTTTTGAGAGAGTTCTGCGAGAGTTAGAACAGAGGATAGGAAGAGGAGAGAGCCGTGAATCTGTTGTAGTCTGAGCTCGAACACATTGTAATCAGGCATTCAAATTAATACAAATAGCAGTTTTTTTCTCCACATGAGTCTTTGTGTGTTTATGCAATTGAATGTTGTATGTGTGTGTTATTTTATGTTGTAGATATGTGTTAAGTTCCATCTACAGGTGATAGATACATTTCTTTATCTATCTTTCGAGTTTGTTGATTTTCAGTTTGGTTCTTTGAGGCTTCATGCAAGAGGTTGCATGACAGAATACTACGAGTTCTGTAAGCTAGTGCAGAAAAGTGCACTTATGAATTCTTCGAAATTTGGACAAAGTCATGCCAAGAGGGTGCACCAGAGGAAGTCTTAGACTCAGGGAGAAGCCTCAAGGTTACTGAACACCTTGGAGGTGAGACTATGCAGAGGAGGGCACAGAGTGAAGACATAATCACTGTGAATTATGTGAAGCTCTGTCATGAGGGCATCAAGTGTGTGGAAAGACTGCATAGAAGGAACTCTATTTCGAGTTTAGAGAGAAGAAGTGTTGAGGAGATATATTTACAGAGTTATTGAACACTTTGTTGGCTCAGCAAGGGGTGCTTGAGAAAAAGTATGCCAAGAGGATCACCAAGAGCCTTCTGAAGAAGATGTCGAAGGGCTGAGTCCCTTAGATACTGAGCTAGAATAAAGCTTAGAAGAGATAGCACATGGAAGGTGCAAGAGTGGGCTTATTTCAAGTCCTGAAGCTCAGGAGGAGTAGCGTGAAGTCACACACGAAATGCAATTGTGCGAAGGGCAGAGGTTGAGATTCACCACCAAAGATCAAAAGAGATAGAATTTCCAAAATGCAAGCGAGATCCAAAACCATCAAGGCTCGAAAGAGGAAGAGTTGAAGGCTGAGACCTTCGAAACTATGAAAATCTCATAAGTCTAGGAAGAAATCAAAGCTCAGGAGGAGGAGTTTCGGCAGCCATGCATCAACTGCGGAAGAACGAGATCTAGACAGTTGATTCTACGTCCAGGTGCACAGGAGAGCGCATCAGGGAAGAACGGATCTGAACCGTCTGATATGAGCGCAGAAGTTTCGACTTGCCATGAACCGTCGGATCAGAAAAAATAGTGAGGAGGATAAAGGAGGAGGCTCACTCGACGGTTGAAGCTAAGGAGGAATAGGAGCCATCGATCCAGGGAGGATCTAAACCGTAGATCCAGAGTCACCGAATTTTGAGAGTTGGGGATTCGAATTACAAGGGAGGAGACTGCACTCCATTTCCCCGAAACGCAAAAGCCGGGTTTAAATCCAGGTCATTGGTCGAGCCGACATCATCATGGTTGTCCATCAGGAGGACACGTGGCGAGCGGTTAGGGCTCAGAGAAAGCTCTGAAATATTGTGAACCGTCAATCTAGTTGGATCGTGGTCGTTGGTTCAAGAGGAATCTGGACCGTTGATTTCTCAAAGAGGGATTTCGGTGTTTCATGAACTGGGAGTCCAAGGAAGAAGGAGTCGTGAGATGTGAAGTCCTGACTCGTGAAACCGCAAAGCAATTGTGACCATTGAATCGAGGAGAAAGGAGGGTCATTGGATCTGACCTGTATAAGAATCGGGATTCGGGGTTTCGGGAATCTCAAGGAGAGGGAGTTGGAGACTGCATCATGATTTCCAAAATCATGAAACCCGAAGCACCAAAGGGATTGTCCCGAGGTCATGGGATAGAGTCTTATGGAGGGGACTCAAGGGAGGAGATAACATGTGTAAGGCTCCACCAGAATTTCAGCAACCGGAGTTGGAGTGACAAGGATTCAACACCTCCACATCATCAATACACAATTTACGATAAATTCCCTTTGGGTGCAGGCCTTGGTCATAGTGCCATGGTCGCTTGGATGAGGTGAAGCTCACACCTTGTGAATGTTCGCACAGGTGGGGTTTCTGAAGGACCTGTGGATCGTTGGGGTTCCATCAAGGACCCGTTGAGCCGCTCCAGCATAGCACCAAGAGGAGATCGATTCTGCGCGGATCTCTGCCTGGGAAAGGGGTCTACACCAGTTTCCATGATTATCTCTACAATATCATACTAAATTTTTATTATCTTCATGATTTGAATTTCATTTTCATCCTCATGTCACTACAAAAAAATTATACATTTTTATACATTCTCAATGGTTCCTATTAAAATTTATTCATCTTCTTCAACACCTCCAAGGATTCCAACAAAATTCTAAGTATGATTGTTGATGCCTTCAAATTTATCAAAATTATCTACATATACTCCCACAAAATCATCTCTTTAAAGACATGGTTTCCACTGACACCTTTTCTCTCTGTGCATTTTCTTCCTTCACCTTTCCAATATCACAATTTACATCATCTTTAATTACTGAGGTAGTCTCACTTTCTTTCTCAACTGTAATTTCTTTAAATTCCCCTTCCTTTCACACCTTTTTTTTTTAGTGTAATAGGTGTATAAGAGTACTTTCTTCACCTTTGTTGTAACTTTGTCAATAGCATATTCTTTGAGAGAATATTTCCCTTAGATCTTCCATGCACTCAAAATTTGTTCCACTATCTTCACTCAGTTGTATAGGCATCATGTGTATAGAATGTCACCAATCTACAAATGCTTTCACGTATTTTGGTGGCATTCTACCACAGTCTCTTCATATGTAACCTCTTTATTAGTCAAATTTTTCCTTCCTTGGACACATACATCCTCTTCATCTTTTGTAATTGCACTTATATCAACAAAATCAATTATATAAAATTAACAATTCCCATAGGCATTGAACCATTGGTTATGCCTCTTTTACATTGGCCCTATCATATTCACACTCTTCCTTATTCACGATCAATGTTTCCTCCACCATGTGAATATGAAACACCAACACTACCACTCTTCCAACATCCTCACTAGCTCCAAAATTGTTTTCAAGGTTCTCTCTTTGCTCATGTTTTGGAACTACATAGTGTTATCACTTAAACTCTTCCTATATTGATTTCTTCCTCGTCTTTAGCCTTCCTCCATGGCTTCAATTTTGGTCTTTTTCCAATGTATCCCTTCTTTATAATTCCCTTAGATATCTCAATAAATTGCATTCCTCTCTTCGACTTCCTTCTTTTACTTCAATTCCTACATTCTTCACAACTTTTCTATGGTTTGCTTATGTTTCTTCCTTTTTTGTACTTTCTATTCTTACGCATATAACCTTTTCTTATGTTGCTTCCTTGGGTCTAAGAAACCACGAACCAAGGGTCTCTGAGCCATAAAAATCACACAGGGATCGCACCTGGCCTGGACCACACCAACCCTTAGCATGGTTTGATTTTAGGTGTCTCCTCCAAGCTATCTGACTTTCGAACCTGGATCACCTTACTGAACGAGGCCCATCAAAACCAATCACTCTAGCGAGATCTGACCCTAGCTTCTAAACCATTATTATTTTAAATATGTAACACCTTATTTTAGCCATTAATAAATTCCTCATATTAACACCTTGACATAAAACAACATTTTAAACATTAATGAACCCTTGATATTAACACCTAGTAATGAAGCAACATATCCCTCTTTCACAACATGAACTAGACGTTTGTGTTTTTTCCTCCTAATATCTAGATTCTTCTAGAAATTTTTCTTACTCCTTGATATTTCAACTCTAAAATGAACCCTTGATATTAACACCTAGTAATGAAGCAACATATCCCTCTTTCACGACATGATTTGCACACATAACTAGACATTTGTGTTTTTTCCTCCTAATATCTAGATTCTTCTAGACATTTTTCTTATTTTTTGGGCATCAATAGGTCGGTGAATATTAGTCTATTCCAGACCATGATATTCATTGTTAGCAGTTGTAGTCCTCAGATATATCTTTCTAACGATGTATCATATGCATCAAACGGAGATAGTATGCCAAAGTTACGACCTCGAGAAATTGATGTACCAATTTACCCCAACTGGGCCCATATTCTGGCGTTTCATCTCCTAGGGTTAGGTTTTTGGATGTTTAGGGTTTCCATTGTTTCTCAATAATATAAAGGCCTTTGAGCCTCATTGTAACAAAAATTTTAGAGGCCTGTAGCCGCCACATCTCTTCTCAGAGATAAGATACCAACACTCTAGCTAGTTTGTTTCTATTCTATCTGTAAACAAATTTCAGTTCTTTGATATTAATGAAATGAAGTGTTATTTCCACTGCATATTTGTATTCATGGTTATTTGTGTATTTTGTTGTATTCCTACATAAATTCGGATCAATGGTATCAGAGCGGTCTGCTCTTTCTTTATCCTTCTTTGCATGTCCCCAACGAGGTCAGGGTATAGGGAGTTAGGGATCGATCTGGTTGAACCTTTTCAAGATCATCCTCACAAACCCTGATGACTGCCCATGGGGGATGAAAAGAAAGACAAGGGAGCAGGAGATCATATCAAAATATTTCTCGAGAATACCCTTGAAAAAAAAAGGAACGCGATGATGGATAACTTCACCTATATTCTTCAACGATTGCCCACTGGCGGCACATCTGCATCCAGCAGCCATTCTGGAGGAGAAACCCCTTTTAAGGTACAAGTAAACTTTGACATTCCCATATTTTATGGCCAAATAGATGCAGATGTCATAGATATATGGTTGAATCTATTATAAGGATATTTCTCGGTTCATGAGTTTTCCGATCGGGAGAATATTATTCTTTCACTGCTCAAAGCCGCCCCCCATGTCAAGAACTGGTGGGAAACCTAATGTGAGAAAAAGGATGAGGAGGAACCCTGTTTGTTCTCAGCCATACCCACTTGTAATTATTTCCGAGACATCATCAAGGAACAATATTATCTTGTTGGGAGCTATGAGAACAAGTACATACAATGGAATACGCTGCAGCAAAGGGATCAATATGTGCATGAGCTGATGAATCTGTTCCATACCCTGCGCACAAAGTTGGGTATCAAATATTTGGAGAAACATTTGGTGCTAAAGTAATGAAGTTGTCTACATATATACATTCAAGAGGAAATGGAGTTCCTCGACATCTCCTCTCTTGGTATGACATACCAGTATGCTACCAAGATTGAGCATAAATTCAAACAGAAGAAGCGAGACTTTGGATCTGCGAATCAAAAGAAAGCAAAAGGTTCCCCCAAACTGCAAAACAAAGGACAAATCCAAGGCATGGAAGCTCAAGAAAACCTACCAAATCCGCAAGCAAAGAACAACACTTCGAAGCCGAAGAAGGACACGGGAAAGTGATGTGAGTTCCATAAGAGTTGCACTCACAACACAAGTGAGTGTCGGGCCAAACAGTCACTCGTGGCCGAGGTGAGGGCTTCTGAATCAGATGCATACTCCGACACTGAATCAGAACCCGAGAAGGTGAATGAAACATGGAAGCAGATTATCGATGCGAAGCCCAATGCCACTGTTTCCACCACATAGATCCAAAAGGAAGAACCAAAAGATCCAGAGGAGGAGTGTCTCTTCCACTCCCATATGTGGGTAAAGGGTTCCCTGCTATAGTTCATTGTCGACAGTGGGAGCCAAAATAACCTCATTTCAGCAAAGTTCGTAAAGCGGTTGGGGTTTCCGACCACAACACACCCACATCCATACACCATCAAGTGGCTTCACCAAGGACGGGATCTCCGCATCAGCCAACAATGTCTCCTTCCCTATAGCATCAAGCCCTTCACCAATGAGGTATTATGTGACATTGCTCCTCTTGATGTCTATGATGTATTATTAGTCCAACCATACTTGTGGAAGCGACATGCTATGTATGAGTCCTAGCCTCACACTGTTATTGTTACCTTGGGAAATAAGTTGTACAGGATACCAGAGGTACCACTACCTGTCGCTATCTCTTTGGTTACAACAAAACAATGTAGTAAGCTCATTTCCAAAACCAAGAAATTTATTTTCCTGATGATCTGTCCTCAGGGAAAGAAGAATACTGTGGCCACAACCTCTAGACAGGGCTCCTCTGCACGACAACAACAAATGGAAAAGGTCATGGAGGAGTATCGAGACATCTTCACCTCACCTGCAGGCGTGCCTGTGCACTATCAGGTCAAGCACACCATCGATCTGAGCCTAGGTGCGTCACTACCCAATGGACCAATCTATCAGCACTATGTTCTGGAGAACGATGAAATCAAGAGACAGATTCAGGAGATGCTACATAAAGGTGACATCCGGCCAAGTTCATCGCCTTGTGGGAGGCCGATCATGTTGGTGCAGAAGAAGGATGGGACTTGGAGACTTTGTATTAACTATCGAGCGCTGAAAAAGATCATTGTACGAAATAGGTATCCGATCCCACAGATTGATGACCTTGTGGACCAACTCAAAGGGGAGAAATATTTCAGCAAGATCGACTTGAAGTCCGGGCATCACTAGGTACCAATCAAACCATCCGATGTGTGGAAGACTGCCTTCAAAGCCAAGGAGGGCCTTTTCGAATGGCTGGTCATGCCTTTCGGGTTGACGAATTCTCCTGCAACCTTCATGAGGTCGATGGAAAACATCTTGCGGCCATTCACCAACTCATTTGTAGTAGTGTACTTGGATGACATCCTAATCTTCAGCCAAACTTGGGAAGCGCACCTCCACCACATCTGACAGGTCCTCCAAACACTGCGAAAGCACAAGTTGTGTGCCAATTTGGAGAAGTGCACCTTTGGAGTGACCCAAGTTCAGTATCTGGGATACATCATTGATGAGATTGGGGTGCATGTGGATCCAACCAAGATCCAAGTCATCCGAGATTGACTAGCCCCAACCACTCTAACATAGCTTCATAGCTTTCTGGGTCTTGCTAATTTCTACCGCAGGTTCGTGTTGGGATTCTCTCATATCACTTGGCCCTTGAGTCAAGTCACCAAGGGAGGAGCAAAAGAAAAATTCTTTTGGTTGGAATCTCAACAGAAGGCGTTCATAGAATTGAAACGTCACCTCTGTTGTGCCCCAATTCTCACATTACCAGACTTGCAAAAAACATTTGAGATCGAGACAGATGCCTCTGACTATGCTATTGGGGCAGTTCTTACTCAACAGGGGCATCCAGTGGCATATCACAGTGTGACATTGTCTGAAACAGTCCGAAAGTATTCCACTTATGACAGAGAAATATATTCCATTATGTAGGCTTGCCGACAGTGAAAGCATTACATTTTGGGGAAGTAAACAATCATCCACACAGACCACAGACCCCTGTAGTTCATACAGACATAAGGGAAGTTGTGGAATGATCGCCATCAGAAATGGTCCACATATGTACAACAGTTTCATTTGAACATCAAGTATAAGAAGGGAAACACCAATAATGTTGCAGACTGCCTCAATCGACCACTGATCGTGATGATAACCACTATTCTCAAATCTTGTGGGCATGAGACTTCTGATTGGCCACTTCTCTACAAGAGCGATCCAGATTTCAGCCACACATACAAGACGCTCTTGGAGAGTAACTGAGTTCCAAATTTTCACCTCCAGGATGCACTACTATGTCACCTGGGACAACTTTGTGTTCCTTCAAGCGAGCATGCTGAGATGATTTGGGAAGCTCACTATAGTCGGGTCACAAGGCATTTCGGGGTTGAGAAAATAGTGGAATTATTGCAGAAGTATTTCTATTGGCCAAACCTTCGACATGATGTTAGGAAGTACATCAGATCCTGCACTACCTGTGCCATTGCCAATTCAACCATCAAGAAGCAAGGCCTCTATACTCCGTTACCTACCCCTAGTCAACCTTGGGAATCCATATCCATCGATTACATGTTGGGCCTTCCTTCTACTAAGCATGGCAATGACTGTGTTTTCGTGGTCGTCGACATATTCTCGAAGATGGCCATTATGGCGGCCTGCAAGAAGAATATCACAGCAGAAGCCACTGCTAAACTCTTCTTTGAACGAGTGTGGGTACACTTTGGGATATCAAAATATATCATCTCAGATCGGGACAACATGTACCTCAGTACATTTTTTTCCAGCCTCTGGTCAATTCTTGACACCAAGCTCACCAAGTCCACAACTTTCCATCCCCAAATTGATGGCCAAAAAGAGGTCATTAGCAGGATGATCGTACACATTTTTCTCATGTAAAACTCAAAGAATCCACGCACATGGGATGAGAGCCTCCCCTATGTACAACATAGCTATAATCGGGCCCTCCATAGCTCAACCGACAACATCCCCTTTCAGGTGGGCTTGGGATTCCAGGCATTATGTCCCATTGATGTCGCCATACCATTTGCAGCTACTCAGGCTGATTCGGCTCATGTCCAGTGTGAATCTGCCAAGGCGAACAGTTTCATTGATCGCATTCAACACATTTGCCAACATGTTCATGACATATTGGACAGAGCCAATGCTAAGTACAAGTAGTTGCATGATCAACATCGGGTTCAACACAACTTCCAGGTGGGCGACAAAGTGTGGCTACATTTGCAGAACGAGTGCCTTGCTGGACCCCACCGCAAGCTTCGCCCACTCCGATATGGGCCATAAACCATCACTAAGGTTGTAGGGGACAATTCCTCTGAGATCAGTATCCCACCATTCCTTGGTCTTCACCCAGTGTTCAATGTGGACCGCCTTCGACCTTACTTTCCACCTCTACTGGACACATCTGACATGGCAGAACAACTCACGTCAACAGAGGTAAACCCAGACTACATGAAACAAGCCACAACTGATCGGATTATGGACACACAGATCAAGAACACCCGTTAGCAGAGGATCCAGCTATATCGAGTTGTCAAAGCATGCCAACTCCTTCACCAGGGCAAGTGGCTCATGAGGGACCAATTTCAGCAGAAGTTTCTTCATCTCATGGAGGAACTCAACGCAATGGGGACCATTGTTTCCTAAGAGAGGAGGAATGATCCAGGTGGATATTGGTGGTCACCCGCCTATTCCACTTGGACCCCCACCATTGTTTCTTTCAATTTTTCAATTTTCTTAATTGTAGCACAATTTACTACTTTTGGCAGTTTTTCGGGTCCTGAACTTCCAGAGACGTTTTGAGGCCCTAAACGATGTTTTTTGGGAATCAACAGGTCGATTAATAATAGTGTATTCTAAACCATCATATTTGTTGTCAACAATTGTAGTCCTCGGATAGATGTTTCTAACGATGTATCATATGTATCAAATGGAGATAGTATGCCAAAGTTACGACCCTGGGAAATTGAGCCTCATTGTAACATAGAGTTCAGAGGCCTGTAGCCGCCACATCTCTTCTCAGAGATAAGCTACCAACACTGTAGCTAGTTTGTTTCTATTATGTCTATAAACAAATTTCAGTTCTTTGATATTAATGAAATGAAATGTTATTTCCGCTGCATCTTTGTATTCATGGTTATTTGTATATTTTGTTGCGTTCCTGCATAAATTCGGATCAAAGGGAGTTCATACGAAGAATCTCACCTTTCACATAATAACTTACAAGTATTCACATAAGGAGCTCTATGCATGAGCACCTCACTCTTCCTCTTTCCTGTCAAATAGATTCAACTCAACTATACCTGGAGGGAGCTATAGAAAGCATCTTAGCCCTTAACAAATCTCAAACCTTGTTCACAACAATTGAACATAATTCTATGACATGGAGAGAACCCTTTAGGTGTATCTTACACATCTTCTACTATAATATTCTAACTTCAAAATATCATTTAATCCTTATGAAAATCAATATAATTGTCTCTCAGAGAATAACTCAACATCCTCTCAATGATTTCTTTTCACATCTACGACTTGATTCTTTTCTTCTCTTCCTTCAACAAATCTTTTTTTAAATATTCTTCCCACAAGCCACAACAATTGTGCTAGGATATGGCACCAAGTGATCGAAGGAGAATATACAACAAACCCAATATCAAAGATCCAACATGAAAACACTTTTTACAGTAGATACGAGTGCTCCATGGGCCCCATTCTAAAAACATGCTAAAAACATCCTACCATGGGCACACAAGCTCGACTCAGACACCAAAAGTTATGTTTATTTGTTTTTCCATCTCTTCCTAGCTTCTAAACCATTTTTTTTGTTTGCTAGTTTGTTCGTGACTTGCAAGACTAGCTTGTGGTCTAAGAAACCGCAACCTAATGGTATCTAAGCCATCAAAATCACACAAGGATTGCACATGGCTTGGACCAAACCAACCCTTAGCATGGTTATATTTTAGGTGTCTCCTCCCAACTATCTGAGTTTCGAACCTAGACCACCTTACAGAACGAGGGCCATCAAAACCAATCACTCTAGCGAGATTTGACCCTAGCTTCTAAACCATTATTATTTTAAATATGTGACACCTTATTTTAGTCATTAATAAATTCCTCATATTAACACCTTGCCATGAAGCAACATTTTAAACATTAATGAACCCTTGATATTAACACCTAGTAATGAAGCAACATATCCCTCTTTCACGGCATGAACTAGCCATTTGTGTTTTTTCCTCCTAATATCTAGATTCTTCTAGACATTTGTCTTATTCCTTGATATTTAACTCTAAAATGAACCCTTGATATTAACACCTAGTAATGAAGCAAAATATCCCTCTTTCACGACATGATTTGCACACATAACTAGACATTTGTGTTTTTTCCTCTTAATATCTAGATTCTTCTGGACATTTTTCTTATTCCTTGATATTCAGCTCAGTGGGGTCTTCATAATATTGAGACTTGGAGCCAATCCCAAACATTTGTGTTTTTTCCTCCTAATATCTAGATTCTTATACACATTTTTGGTACTCCTTGATAGTCAACTAAGTGGGGTCTTCATAGTGTTGGGACTTGGAATCAATCCCAATAATCATTAACCACTATTTTCAATGTTAATATCTTACAATTCAACTTAGTGGGGTCTTCATAGTATTAGGACTTGGAACCAATCCCAAACATTTGTGTTTTTTCTTCCTAATATCTAGATTCTTATACACATTTTTCGTAGTCCTTGATAGTCAACTAAGTGGGGTCTTCATAGTGTTGGGACTTGGAATCAATCCCCAATAGTCATTAACCACTAATTTCAAAGTTCATATCTTACATATTGACTTGACTATTGACTATTGGTATGTGAAATTAGTCACCCAAAAAAATTTCCATTTGTCAAATATGAATATAGAGCTTAAAGATGACTGTCGACAATTTATCCCCATCCGTCCAAAAGTCAGAGACAAAAGTCAATAGTCAAGAGGACCCGTGCAAGATTTTAATTTGGAATGCAAGGCCCTTTTTTCGTGTAGTTGGGGGAGGGGATTTTAATTTTAATTTGGACCATGCCGTCTGAAAATATTTCTGGAAAAACAAAAGTTAAAAATGAATCTATGCGTGTATATAAGGAAATGAATTAGCAGGAGAAATACCTTCACAAGTTGGAAACCTTACTAATTTAACACGTCTTGCATTGAATCTTAACTCTTTTACAGGGCCAATCCCTTCTTCACTTAATATGCTTCAAAAGTTGGAGACCTTATATATGGCATACAACAATTTTGAAGGAAACATTCCTACAGAAATTGGGAAACTCAAAAGATTAGGTTTCCTCGATCTTAGGGGAAATAATCTTTCTGGAAGAATCCCTGATTCTGTTGTCCTTCTCCAACAATTAAGGTATTTATATCTTCATCAAAACCAGTTATCAGGTAATATACCTGCAAATTTAGGGAAATGTGTGAACTTACTACTACTAGACCTATCATACAACAAGCTTAGTGGGAACATACCTCCAGAGGTTGCAGGCCTCGCAAATTTATCTTTCTATTTCAACCTTTCAAACAATTTATTACATGGCCCTGTGCCATCAGGACTAAGCAAGATGACTATGGTTCAAGCTATAGATATTTCTTCAAATCAGTTAACCGGTCATATTCCAAATGCACTCAGAAGCTGCAAAGGACTACAATATCTTAATCTTTCCTACAACACACTTGGAGGTCTGATTCCAGTTTCACTTGATGAACTTCTTAGTCTCGAGGACATGGATTTATCCTCCAACAATTTGTCAGCTGAAATACCCATATCATTGGAAAATATCAAAATGCTATGCCACTTGAATTTTTCTTTCAACAAGTTGTTAGGACAAGTCCCTAAAGGGGGAGTTTTCAAAAATCTTGGTGCCGCATCATTTATTCAAAATCTTGGTCTTTGTGGACCTTGGGTAGGTTTTCCACCGTGCCCTACTAGCAAACATAATAGTGTTTGGCATTCAAAAAGAGTTATTATCATTGTTATTGCAATTACAACCACTGTTGTTGTATCATGTTTATTTTTTGGATTTTTGTGGAGACAAAATCACAAGAAACATATTATGTCCAGAACAACCTTAAATGTGGGACATCGAAGAATTTCGTATGGAGAGCTCATCACTACGACAAATGAATTTAATGATGCCAACTTGTTGGGAGTTGGAAGTTTTGGGAAAGTATACAAAGGGGTTTTGAATGATGGCACAATCGTTGCTATAAATCTTCTCAATGTGGAAGACGAAGGGGCTTACAAGAGTTTTGACAGGGAGTGCAAGGTTTTGGGTAGAGTCAGACATCGAAATTTGATTAGAATTATAACCTCTTATTCAGACCTCCAAGTCAAAGCTCTTATATTTCCATTAATGACAAATGGAAGTTTGGAGAAGTGGTTATATCCCGATGATGAAGAACAAAGTGGTTTGAGTTTGATTCAAAGGTTGAATATAGCAATAGACATTGCTGAAGGCATGTCATATCTCCATCACCATTGTTTCGTGCAAGTTATCCAT